>CH003142.1:56592-87718 GCA_000149265.1 Ciona savignyi
TAATATTCATGTATATCCCCGTGAATGGAAAAACCAGGGGGTTAACTCACGGGCAATCGTCAGATTACCTCGCACCCACTGCAAGTTACCAGAGCTATTGTAGTTTGTGTATGATTTAGACATTTCTTTAAATTGGTAGAACCCATTAATCTGCTGGGTTCAGGCAATGTCCTTTAAGTACCTGGCCTAAGGCAACAATCAACTAGCGACCAGTTTCATACCGGCAACCCTTTGGTTAAAATGCGACGCACCAACCCACCAGACTAATAGATCTAACCATAAAAAACACACAAAATCCTACAAACCACTATGCAAGTTTTCACAATACTACGGTGTATGGGCCAATAAATAATTCACTGACCATCGATTTAAATTCTTCTTCACTGTAATCTTTGTATCTAAGTTTCTCGAACTCGTATCGCGTCATTTTCCCAACCACTGCAACTTTGTTCAATTTCAACATGGGTCGATCATGATTATTCACAGTGGTGCTTGGTGGTCGGGGTTGGTCATCAGGAATGTATCCATCTTTACTGGTGGTGGCTGCTGTGGCCATTGAAGCTCCTGAATTAAAGAGATTCAAGTTTTGTTTTTTGTCAATAATTGGACTTGGGAACAGGTACCGTCCACTAAGCGGTACCTCTAAATACTACAGGATCGCTTGGAGCGCATGGAGTGCTTGAAGCGCTTGGAGCGCTTACTTTACTTCGTAATTACAAAAGCCATGATATTTATGTTAGGGTTGGGGTTAAAGTTTGTTCTGGGATTGAGATTAGTGTTTAGGACAGGGTTAGAATTACTTTCCATAGCAATCTAAGTGATCCAAGCGCTACAAGCGGTCCTGAAGTATTAGAGGGACCCTCCACTAAGTGCTTTGCCCAAGGTCACAACTACTAACTAGCATAAATTGTGTTTTTTTAATATATTATTGTGACACAATTTTTGTTTTTTCCTTCTATATAGGATAGGATAAGATATTCATGTTTATCTCTGTGAATGGGAAAACCAAGGGGGTTAACACACAGGCAATCGTCAGATCACCTCGCGCCCATCGTCGGGTTGCCGGAGCTATTGTAGTGTGTTGTATATAATAGACACGTTCCTTCAATTTGGTAGAACCCATTAATCCGCTAGGTTCAGGCAATGTCCGTAAAGTATCTTGCCCAGGGACACAACCGACTATCTAGCGACAAGTTTCGCACCTGCAACCTTTCGATTGAAAGGCGACGCACTTAACTGCTAGACCAACGGGACAGACAAATTTATATTAAATGATGATTATTACTATTGTAAAAAATATACTGCTGACCAAATAAAAAATCTTAAATCCAACTATAGCTAAAGACTGGTTTTGATCTCATGACCTTTCGACTGCCTGCAGACGTGCTGATGCTCTTACAGAACTTTTGGGCACGACATAAAATCCGTTGAAAATAACAATAAATATGTTAAAAATATGCAACTTACTTTTAAAAGTCTCTTTTTGCATGGAATATCTATTTTCCGTTAGTGAAGCAACCAGACGCGCGTAGCTCCGACAACTAGAAGATTTATGAAAACCAGTTAGCAAGTTACCGCCATTTTCCAGCAGTTGGTAAGGTAAATATTTCGAACTGCCTGTCCAGCAACTTTTTGTAAACAACGCTACTTTCATGCTACCTTTTGCACGTAATTACTGGTCACTCTACGGTTAAATTACCAGCAAAATGTGTAGCAAACCTATAGTGCAGCTGGAACGCCTCCGGTCAAGTAACCAATCGCTGCTACTTTCGTTTCGCTCCAATAGTTGCATATATTCACGAAACGGTGACAAATTTCTTTAATGCCGATGGTGAAGTATTTAAATAAACTAAACAGAAATTACACAATATTAGATGTTAAATATAATGCTAGAAACAAGTGATAACTAGGTGCAGCATAATATTAAACGTTTTATAATTATTCGCACGGTTTCAGCAACAGTAAACCTATCGTTACTTTATTTCGTAACTGGGTCAATTTAAGCAAAAACCAAGCCTACACCTTTTCGTACTAATTTTCTACGTATTACGTATGTATATATACATTGATTTGACGTATTTAAACGTAATAATGATTACGTCATAGAATTGCGCGTCATCTGACCCTAACAAAAGGTGACGGTAACACGATTGACTCATAACAAACTAGGTGAATACGTACTTCTAATTTTCGAAATTGACTTTATTTTTTGCTTAAACCCTTAACTTAATAGTTTTCTTCATATTAAAACATTGTTGGTTTATATCTGTTTTATAGATTACCGATATGCTAAAGTCGCCTTAGTACTGGTCGCGCTTTACTGCACACTCTTCTTCAGGGCTTTACATCGTAAAATGGCTTATAATATATTTATAGTATGTTGTAACTCGCAAAGATTTATCGGACACGTCCGGTCTATTTAATATTTATGTTATTTTCTGATGACGCGTTTTAACCACATTTCGTTTAACCGACTTGCCATGTTTCTGTTTTATGAAATGATTTATTTGCTACTATTTCCAATTAGGCCCAACAAATTATATATATTTATATAGCTGATATGGTACTACAGCCATTCTTTACACCACTAGTGTCACACGCAAGGTGTTTTATGGCACACGCTCGTGGTTTGACCCGCACGCAAAACCATACTAGAAGCATGTAGGCCTACAAACTAAAACTGTCTAGAATATATCTAATATAATAAATAAAATAAACTAGCCCCTTATACCCTCGCTAATATTCAAATTAGTTAGTTACCGTACATAACAATGGTTGGCACGCAAAGTTGATTTAATTATAATAGAATTCATAATCTCTCAAACTGCATTAAAAAGGTTGCCGACCCCTCCTGTACTATAAAGGTATGCGAGCGCTAAACAGTCGCGTCGTACGACCCGGCGGTACTTTCTGTGTCTATTTTCTCCTGGCTTTGACAGTCACTGATGCGAACAACGCTTCTTATTTAACGATGCCCCGCTGCTATGGTGCAAAATATAATAATATTGTCTGCAATACGGCAAACGCGTATCTTGAGATACAGATAAGCCGACTGCAGCTTTATAATGACAGATAGAAACTGACAGAAATATAATACTTGTTGGCCACTGGGTCGTTATCCTTAAGCAAGACTTCTGACTATATGTAGTCAATATCGGGTTATTAACATTGGTGTAAGCGAAAGGCAAAATTTTAAGGCATAACATATAGAAATTGACACATATATAATATAATACTGTTAGCCACTGGATTGTTGTCCTTAAGCAAGAATTATAACTATGTAATCAATATCGTTTTTTTAATTTTGGTGTATTTAGCTCGGCCGAATAGGACACCGATTAATATATAAAAACGATATCGGCGGTCGTGTGACTGAATGGTTAACGCGAACGGTGCATATATTATCATTAAATGAAAAACACAGTCTTAGTGATAAGCCCGCGAAACTTTGCCATAAATAAAGTTAAACAAATTTACGTATAAGTCTTTTAAACCAGTTAATTCACTGCAGTTACAACATAGCAAGACTAATAATTACAGAACTAGCCTACAAATATTGTATTGCAGGAAATCCGTTAATTATAACTCAATATTTCTAACACATATATACAACGTCTACAAAAAGCAGCAGGACTTGGTCGATGGGTTTATTCCTTGGAATGTCAGTCGAAAGGTTGTGGGATTAAATCGATACAATATAATTTATTGGTACATGACACACTGCAATAGTTAAACGGAATTTATGCACCAGTTATTCTAATCATTACGGATAAAATAAGTGTATTACCCATTACCATGTAAAGAAGGCCTACTACCCATTCGGATTTGTTTCGACAAGAATATGATAAGATTAATTTTTATCCCAGTGAATTGGAAATCTGACGATTACCCGTGTGTTAACCCCTTGGTTTTCCCTTTCACGGGGATAACCATGAATATCCTATCCTATCCTAAAACCAAGCAAGTTAATACAATCGCTTTGGAACCTGCAACCCTTTGGCTAAAAGGCGACGAACTAACCCACCAGACTAATCTGTCGGACTAATATCTTAAACCCCTTTATATGCACTTAATCTGTCCTATACAAGTATATGGTCCTAGCTATTACAACTGTTAACACGTCTAGCCTCGCAATGAATACTTTCGGTCAGTTAACGCTGCCACCAAAAGCGTCATAAACCCCTGCTTGTTATCGATCTACGTAATAATACGCGTTGTTACCGCTACGTCATCAAAAAGTAGTCAGATGTGTGCACCTGTTTTTTATCGATTCGTCGTCGAAATAACGTTTTTAGCATGTGCGCGTAATGTTGACATTTAACAAATGTGTTATTTACCATGCAATATATAGAGATAGACGATTTCACTTACAATTAAGCCCATTACGCTTTTATTACTTAAGAAATTAAATAAAAACTGATAAACGTTACTGATAAAAAACATTAAATCCACTGTGTGCATGTAAATAGGACGTTATGCAATAAAGCTGTAATTTCGCCTTAAAACGACGGATTTGTGATTTATTTTACCGGTATATTTTAACATGTCTAGCGGGCTTATTTATAATGTTAAATCGGGGAAATATTGTCCGTTATCGAACAATCTACATTGGTTAGAGCGTTGGTCTGCAGCCGAAAGGTTGTGGTATCGAAACCAGTCGATAGCTGATCCGTTGTGTCCTTGGGCAAGGCACTTAACGGACATCACGTAAAGCCAGTGGATAAATCGTTTAAGTGCTAAAACATACAGAACGGATTAGCTTTATGCAAAAGGGCTGTGGGTTTTTTATATTTATTCCCGGGATACATAAAAGAGGTTATCACCCGTGTAATCGTCATAATATCTCGCGCCCGCCGTCGGGTTACCGGAGCTATTGCAGTGTGTTGTATATGATTCACACGTTCCTTCAATTTTGTAGAACCCATTAATCTGCTAGGTTCTGGTGATATCCACTAAGTGAATTACCCAGTTTGGATACAACTTATCACCAGCAAGTTTCGAACAAACAACCTTAGGTTGTATAGGTTGGAATATTGATAACCATGTATATGGAAAAACACAGGCGGACTTAACACACGGGCAATTGTCAGATCACCACACGCCGATCGTCGGTAAAAGGAGCTATTGCAGTGTGTTGTGTATGATATAAATGTTCCCTGAGTTTAGATGCAACCCAATTATCAACTGGTAGTATCTTTTAAAAAAATCAAACGATCTACTCAGCGGATCAGTTTGATTTCTTAATCCAATTATTTCAGTTTGATTTTAGTCATCGTCCGACTTAAAGACTTACCGACTGACCTAATTTAAAGTGAATGTAATGAACAAAGCTACGTCGAAGATGGTTAAAAGTGGCGTATAACCAATTAATATACCTGTATTCTTGACCGGAAATGACACGTGGCCCTCTTAGTCATGGTATTAGAAAATCATCACCAATGTATGGAGGGGTACCAGCTCACAATTTTAAATTAAATTTTAGAGACTTTTGAATTTAGTTTGCAGATCCAAGCTGTTTTTTTAATTATGAGCAAATCTAAGACTTTCTGTGTCAGAATTTTAATTGACAGCCGTTTTTGTGTGATCAGTTTGCATTGGAGAGATATGGAGAATAATTGGTTGAACGCCTCCTAAAGTGTTAATTTTCTGATTATATACTTTGATTTTTAGTTTTACGAAACCTTACTATAATAAACCAGTGAAAAAAATTATTTACAATAAAGAGCAAAGCAGGACAATAAAGCAGAGATACAATTGTTCAGGCTCTGGACGAAATTGTGTGGATGTTACCACACGGGCAATCGTCAGATTACCTCACGCTCACCGTCGGATTAACGGGGCTATTGCAGTGTGTTGTGTATATAGTTCAAATGTTCTTTCAATTTGATAGAATCCACTGTGGAGCTCTCTATAGTTTTTCGCTTGTTTTAAGTCGGTTTGTCGTCGGTGGCGGTTGGGCTAAGGCCACGTCTGTAGTTCCAGCGGTTGGGTTGAGGCTTAACCTGAGGTTCTAGCCAGTCGCGCTGTGAGCAAGGTTATTCGGCCGGTTGGCCTAGCGGTTAAGTGCTTCGCCTTTCAATAGAAAGGTTGCAGGTACGAAACTGGTCGCTAGCTAGTCTGTTGTATCCTTGGACAAGGCACTTTACGGACATTGCCTAACCCCAGCGAACTAATGGGTTCTACCAAATTAAAGGAACGTGTATATCATACACAACACACCTCAATAGCTCCGGTTACCCGACGATGGGCGCGAGGTGATCTGACGATTGCCCGTGTGATAACCCCCTTGGTTTTCCCATTCATGGGGATAAACATGAATATCCTATCCTATTTCCTTTGAACCCACAAGACACTTTACCACATAAACGCTGCCTCTGTCTTATATACTCTTGGTTTCGGAATCTAAGTCAATGTCTCGGGTTTATTCATCATCTTAAACACACACGTCATTCAGTCATAGTTTCCGTTAGGTTCTAGTTGTGTTGTCTCGTTTTTTTTGTTATGTTACGTCTTAGCAGGTATAAAGGCCACACTTACTTGGCGCCAAAAACTTCCTTAATGGAATTTATAACGTCCTTAAACAATTACGGAGGGACAACGATATATACTGGTAAAAACGTAACAAAAACAATAAAAACCAGATTATGCAGTAAAATACACGTCACACTGACGTTTGACGATGTTGTTTTTTCGTCGTAGACCAGGCGCTATGCGTATTAATGATACATATAAAAGTATGCGGATGCAACACCACCATTCTATAAAGTTCAGGCAATGTCGATGAAATGACTTGTCAAAGGACAAAAACCAATTAGCTTGCGAAAAGTTTCTAATCCCTAACCTTTCAGGTAAAAGACGACGCACTAAACCACCAAGCTAATCAGTCGGATGAATTAAATTTTTAATTTCTCGAGATAAAGACACATTGGCTTGGATATCTGGTTCAGGTGATTAAGACTCAGGTATTAGAGTTATTCCATATTATTTAGTGGTAAGATTAATATATAATTGAGAGATTTTCTGTGTCTGCAAAGTTAGGCCGTCAACTAACTTTAAGAATAACTAACGAAGGGAATTGCTACAACTTATGGAATACAGATCTTCAAATGAGGTATAACGTTCGATTTTCACAGGTACTTAGAAAATCTTGAAGGTAATCTTAGTAAAAGGCACACAACTAAATAGCAAACCTCTTTCCAAGTGAGTATGTTTACAGCATTCATTTTTTCCACAATGAACCGAAAATCTCGTTTATTTTTATGTTGACAATCCACTTTATTTAAATCCGATATGTCCTTAATGAGTATATGATCTTTAATCACATTTTTTAAATAAAAGCAAAGTCTCAATTGTTTAAGAGTAAAACGAAAAAGTACCACAAAAACAGTTTTTAAATTTAAACACCTAAAATAATGTGTAATGTGTGTTCAATTTCCTTGTTTGGCGACAGATTATTTAAAGCAGCACGTCCGATCGATGGTTGCCTGACATAATTAATCAGTCTTAACGTTAGATGACGTGGCCAAACATGATATATCGTGGACCAAATGTTAGGTCGTAGACCAAACGTGAGAAGTCGTTTATGAAACCTTAAATGCGATGATTGATATTGGTATGTGTGATGGACCACCAGCACACGTACAGTCGTGCAACCTGCGTGGGGTTTATTCACAAATTCGAATACAAGATTGTAAAGAAGATAGAACTGCATGATGTTTAGTTTTAGTTTGCTTTACTGTTGTATAAACTTATTGTAGAAAGCAGAAAAGATTATCAGGAGATGACCAAGAAAAGACGGTAAAATAAACATTCGATGAGAAATAAAAAATAAAAAGTACAGTGGAACCCCGTTTACCTGACCACCTATGGGTCCGTCATCAAGCGGTCGCGTTAGCGGGGTGGTCGTGTTAGTGAATTTTGCTTTGGAGCAAGTTGTCGTCATATGCAGCCACAACGTCTGCATTTTTTTGTATGAAACATAAATATCGCGATCGAGGATTTATTATGTGGAAGATCAAGTGTTTCCTTTGCACACGTCATCGTTATATCCTTAGAAAACTTCGGTGTTACCACTGTGTTTTGTAGGATAAGTTTATTATATTTATCTCCGTTATTGAAAAAGGGTAAAAGGGTTAACTCGCCTACCCTGGCCTTCAGGTAATCGGAGCTAATGCAGTGTATATACATCCGTTAAGTGCCTTGTCCGACTATAGTTAAGCGATCAGTTTCGAACCTGCCCTTTCCGGTGAAGGCGACGCATTAATCGCTTGGACAGCGGTTTAAGCCCAACGCTTAATGTGATTAAAGTTGTACTATAGTTGTATAAGTTTTACCAATCCAATTTATAATTTAACTGCTTTATTTTAGGTTGATTTTAAATAAATGGACAAAGTTACAAAACTGAAACGACGTGTCTCCTCGAGAAGTAAATTAAAGGCGGATGAATTTCAAAATATGTTTAATCTATTTGACAAAGACCTAAACGGAGTAATTGAGGCTAAGGAGTTGGATTTGTTCATGCGATCATTGGGCTACCATCTGACTAAGTCTGAAATAAATGACATAATGGAAACATACGACCTTGATCGGTCGGGCGGGATAGATATTAAGGAATTTGAAAAGATGGTGGGCGGGAAAATGAAGTCAGAGTCGCTTTATGCTATGGAACTACGGATGGCGTTTCAGGTGGGAGATTGTGGTGTTGTGTGGGGGCAACAATGTCCGGCCAGTTAGTCTTGCGGTTAAGTGCGTCGCCTTTCAATCGAAAGGTTGCAGGTGCGAAACTGGTAGATAGCTAGTCGGTTGTGACCTTGGGCAAGGCACTTAACGGAGATTGCCTGAACCCAGCGGATTAATTGGTTCTACTAAATTAAAGGAACGTGTCTATCATACACAACACACAGCAATAGCTTCGGTAACCCGACGGTGGGCGCGAGGTGATCTGACGAGTTTCGATCATATAATAAGCTCGCTTACGTTTTTTATAGGGAGAGTTATATAAATCGGTCCCGTGAGCCATTTGGCCAAACGGTTGTTTTCATAAGCCCTGTAAAACAACGTCCTTTGCGTTTTTCTATTCTTGCAGACACAATATTACTGTCCTGTTATTTTACAATGTTCCTTAAATCTGTCCGGTCATGTGGCCGAATGGTTTAAACACCGATAAGTATACCGATCTCAATACTAAAAAACGGTCCTAGTGACGAGCTATCATGGGTTCAAAATTTGGCTCGGAAAAATCTTTTTTAAATCTCTCAATACATCCCTTAATGTTCTTTAAATCTTTCAAAACATCCCTAGGTGTTTGATCGGAACGGAGACGGTTTCATCAGTAGAAACGAACTAAGAGATGTCCTTACATCCACCGCTCAGAGCCCAACAGAGGACGAACTTACGGAAATGATAATGGAGGCAGACACCAACAAAGATGGAAAGATCGATTATCGTGAATTCGTCGAAATGCTCACCGCTGATTATGATTAATTGGATCAACAGCTTTGATATTTAGAACTTTATCTTACCCGGACCATTTCAAAGTTGTATTTTTACCGCGAGCCAAGTTTCGAACCCATGATGGGCTCGTCACTAAGACCGTTTTTATATGTAAGGCGGTGTATGTATCGGTTGCGTGAACCATTCGGCCACCCGACAGTGCATGAGCATTTTTAAGTTAAAAATGATCTGTTGTGGCATTAGGGTAGGATAGGATATTCATGTTTATCCCCGTGAGTGGGAATACGCAACGGGGGTTATTACACGGGCAATCATCAGATCACCTCGCGCCCATCGTCGGGTTACCGGAGCTACTGCATTGTGTTGTGTATAATTAAAATGTTCCTTTAATTTAGTAGAACCCGTTAATCTGCTGCGTTCAGGCAATAAACGTTAAGTGCCTTGCCCAAAGACTCAACCGAATAGCTAGTGACCAGTTTTGAACCTGCAACCTTTCGGTTGAAAGGCAACATATTTAACCACCAGTCTAACCGGTCGGGCAATAGTGCTTTTTATTACCATATCGTTGTATATATCACATCATTCTTTAAACGTTTTAATCTAAGTATGATGATTGAAATTGGTGGTGGAATCCAGTTTCATTATAGATTCCTTCTTTTTTATTGGCTTCTTTTGTCGCTTTTCGTAGCACTATTATCTTTATTTTGTTTCTCTCCCTATCACAATTAAACTGGGGTTTACAGGATGTTAATGTTTTTTACCGGGCTAAGTTTCGAACATCTTGTCGCTAATATCGTGTTTTGTATATAATTGATGTGTTTACCGGTTGCGCTAACCGATCGACCACACGGCCGAACGACATAGCTTCCTTCATTCATTTAAATATTTGGTCGCATGGTGTTGCCAGAGAGCATGTTTAGAACGCTGGACGGCGTGACAGAGTAACCACTCAACTGGACACTGCATTATTGCATACTAGGTATGATAAACAATTGTTTGCTTAGTCGTATACTGATGTTAGCTTGTGTATATACTTCTACAGTAGCAACTTGTCTTGTATTTATTATGGTAATCGTCTAAAAATTAATGTCCACTGTCAAGTTCAACCAATTATTCTCCCTATCTGTCCAATGCAAACTGACCTCACAAAAACAGCTGTCACTCTAAATCCTGACATAGAAAGTCTTTGATGTTTTTACATTTAAAAATTTAAGCTTGGATCTGCAACCTAAACTACCAAACGTCAAAATGTTGCTTTAATAGAGTTTGTTTGGTTATTCTGGCATTTTTAATTAACGGCTCGGCCAAATACGAACCCCTCGCTTAACTGCAGTGTTACTTCCGCGGGTGAAGTAACGGGGTTGCTTTGGTTTGAAAATAACTCGTATCGAATAAAAGAACAGACAGTTTGTTTCCTCGAATTATAATTTGCGATCAGAGTTCAAACGGATACAGATGCGGAACGGAGAGGGCAGGGACGATATGGAGGTGATACAGGGACGATATGGACGGAGATGATACGCAGTGGGGATGATACGTGGATGATACGCAGGGGTACGGGGATGATACGTGGATGATACGGAGGGATGATACGGAGGGATGATACGGAGGGATGATACGGTTTTCTGTAAATTAAAAATAAAGGGACCAAAATCAATAATTGACGGGTGTACGTATGAAATAGTAAACAATTACACTCACCAAACTTTGGCTTTAGAACCGGAACGGAAAATACACGGTATCAGATAAATTACTGTGCTGCAGACTGTACGGTGACTAAATCAAAAAGGAAGCATTTTCTAACACGCGGTCGGGTATAGATATTGTAACACAAACTCCCATTGTGACGTAATTTGGTTGTGATGCAATTTATGATTTATCATAGACATCAATAAAACATTAATGGGTCGAGATATCTTACATCAGCATTACACAATACACAATGTCCAACACAGTGGAAAACGTTCAGCTAAAAATGATACTTTTTCCAACAAGAGTTCGGAGGGTTAGTCTGGTGGTTTAGTGCGTCGCCTTTCAGTCGAAGGGTAGTAGGTACGAAACTGGTCGTTAGCTAGTTGGTTGTGTCCTTGGGCAAGGCACTTAACGAACATTGTCTGAATTCTGAACCAAGAAGATCAATGGGTTTTAACAAATTGAAGAAATTTTTAATCATACACAACCCACTGCAATTGCTCCGGTATAACTCGACGGTGGGCGCGAGGTGATCTGACGATTGCTCGTGTGTAAACAAACCCCTTTGTTTTCCCACTTACGAGGATAAACATGAATATCCTGTCCTAAAAGCTATGTTTGTAGAGTTTTCCTTAAAATCATTGGGAAGTTACCACTATTGTTACTCAGCAAAGCATTAAACACCATGACTCAGAGGGTGCCGCACGTCAGATCCATATTTTACCGAGCCAAGTTTTGAACCTATGGTGGACTCGTTTCTCGGACCGTTTTTGTATAGCAGTATAGGATGTATCGGTCGCGTTAACCATTTGGACACACGACCGTACCACACGTCAGATCCGGCAGCACATAGAAATCTATTTAAATAGTTGTACGCCATTTTGACCGGGTTATTAAAGTGTTTTGGATACGATTAAGACGCTCCTACTGTTTTTAATCAATTTGATAATCCACTGGGTTCAACCTATAAAATTAAAGAGTCAAATTTTATTGATTTGATTTTCGAAATAAGCTTTTAAAAATATTAGTTATTAAATATTGATTTACAATCATGTCGACTTTTTATAAAAACTAGGTTAATATTTACTAATACAATTCCATGTTATACAATATAAGACCATTTTTAAGGATGTAATGCGAATAAAAACAGTTTTATCTATGCCCTATATCATATCAGCCCATCCTATTAGTTTGAGCGCATAGTCTGGTGGGTGAGTCGCCTTATACTTATTAACTTGAATATGAAGACGCTTGGGGCTGTTATAGGGGTAATCTTAATGACATGTTTATTCTTTTCGACCTGACTCTATAAAAAGTTAAGTTTTCAATTCATCTAAATTGCAAACTTGACCTAGAAGACCTTGGACATAGTTCAATAAACCGGAAATCTAATTTGACTAATTCACCACGCAAGATAGTTTTGTTATACCGCTATTATTAATTTCCTTATTCAAGTATAATGCACAAAACTATTAGTAATTAGTTGTTTTTTATTTCCACGCAGTTTTTTTTATAAAATAAATAGAAACATAAAAAAGACGGCCAAACGATAGTCGTTAAAACGTGTCAATCATCAAATAATTATTTAGGTTTGGATATACGTGGCCGCCAAACCTAAGGGTATAAAAAATAGAAAATCATCTGGGATTACCATACACAATAATTATAAGATTAATATACAATAGCGATACGGCTAGTTAGCAGTTACGCATGCTTATAATGGTATTTAAAGCAGGAAGTAATATAGTTGTGAATACTAACTGTACAATAACGCCTATGGGCGACCTTACAGTGATACATAATGTTTACATAAAGATAACTGATACCTAAAGATAACTATGGGATGTTGAACAAAAAAAAATTGCGATCATATACAACAATGTTTCCCTAGTTTTTGGAAATTTTTAAACTGACTATTTTTGTTGGTAATATAAATTTGTAAATGGAAATAACCTTGTTACTAGTTTCGTAAGGTTACGAATTAGTTGTATAAACAAGATATTTACCATTCAATATGTGTAAATTCCCCTGGGTTATTGAACTTATATTACTACAGTAGTCAGTGTCTATTTTCCCAATGACGTGTAGCACCCGCCCTTTAAACTAAGAGCCAATAGAAACCATGGGCGTATACTATCCTACGTCATACCTTGTGGAATCCTGCAGTCACGTGGTGGTATGATGGCTATATTTCATCACTATAGAACACATCAAGCTTCTTCTAATTACCCAAACCATACAAATAGTATTTCAGTGAAGGTTTATAAGACCAAGATCACTCTCTTGACCAAGATTACGGCGAGTGGTTATACAGTTTTTCAGCTAGCCTAGATTAGTATCATGATTCTTTTTGAACTTGCTTTATTTTATTTTGTTCTCAGATAATAAATGGCAGTAGTTTTTATTAATATAACAGTCATAAATTTTGATATTTTTCTTAGATTTCAGTTAAAATTGAGACGGATTGGCTTAATGAACGTTTCTGAGTAATTTCTAAAATTAATCAAGATTAGCGATGTGCCGATGGCATATTAGCAGGGGTAGTACAATCAACAAGCTTTGTTAATCCGGTTAAGTGTCGAACGAAAGGTTGTTCATATTGAGAGAATGTGACCTAAGGTAACCCGCTGCCATAAGTGATCAGTGTTGGTTACGGAAAGCGTAACCATGGTGATTAAATTTTCCGAGAATTCAGGAGAAAGAAAGAAACAAGTTTAACCTGAGAGTGGAGGATAATTTGGAGAAAGAGACCTTTATGACGATACGGTTTACTACAGGTCGAGGCTGACTCATGCATTCCCGGGGTTACTATAGTACACATCGATCGAAAACGGCGGTTTAAACAATTTTATATTAGAATAATTGATAAAATAGACATAAAATGAGTTCGTATGCGCCAATAAGTTTGTTGGAGCTTTTTTAAGGAAAGTTAAACTTAAATAATCATATCAATTCTAAAAGTGGGCGTTTTCTTGTTCAGTTTCTTTTAATAATTCAACTATTTTGCCTAAATCTTGTAACAATAATAATTTTTAAACACAAGGCGCTAGCGGCGTCATCTTAGCGCCATCAAGGCGTGTTTAAGTCAATGAAAGTCATGTGAGGTTCGATCAAAACGGGTTTGTCATTGAAACTAATTCCAGTGCCTAGTGCATTCATCACGGATCGAGCGACTGTGATTGGTCGAAGCCGATGGCCTGACGAGAAAATACTACGGCTAGGTCAACCGACCGTGAAAGCCGGCACGACAGGTTAGGTGATTGAAGAAAGAATTCCTACCAGCCGCACATCAGTTCTTCGTGCCGTGTCTTATTGAGAAGCAGTTTAAGAAGCGCCAGGTAAACAAGAGCTAGGGTAAAAGGTTTTAATTATGATCTGTATGCTTGTAATTGAGAGATATCACAGTGGTTATAGGAACTCTGCCTGCTTTAAAGTAATAATAGTACTGGTATAAAAAGTCGGATAGTCATAAAAGAACAAACTGTTACCTTTTAAACTATTTAGCCTAGGTAAAGTTAAGCTCCAGCGCCGTCAACGCGACTTAATCAGTGTTATAACAGTCTATCTTATTGTAACGTGGAAAGTTTAAATATGTATACGACCTTGCTAATCAGTGTTATGTGTACTTTGTAGTAGCAGAGCAAATATACATATCAAGTGCCGAGTTTGATCAATATGTTGAATCTGTTCTGATTAATATATAGCCGATCATATGTAAGGTCAACTTTCACATGTTCTTCGATGAGGTTATAAGATTACTGTCAACAAAGTTGACATATAATATATAACATGCGGCCCGTAATGTGGTTTAAATCGTAAATCAGTCGTTTTTGCATTTTCAGAAATTCGTTTTCGTTAAATTTGTTAAGGTTAATTTTCATTAGTTGAATTTGTCATATAATTCTCTCTTTATTCTTTGAAACTAAAGAAAAGTTCGAATTCAACCAAATTTGAAAAAGATGAAACGCAGTCGTGTCACTCATAAAAAGCCTTCCTTTAAAAGGCCAAAGATGTCAGTGGCGGTTTTACTTAAAGTTTGCATCTTCTATGTTTACCTCAGCTTCACGCCTGTAAAAAGTAAGTATTTCGATCCTTTAAATTACCTCTATATTATCTACCATACCCTTATATAATCAACATTTTTTTAGGCTACAAAACCAAGCAAATTACCCCTATATTATCTACCATACTCATATATAATCAACATTTTTATTTTTAGGCTACAAAACCAAGCAATCTATTGCACAAGGGACAAAACAAACCGTTTGCTATGACCACTTGGGCTGTTTTTCAAGCCTACCCCCATTTTCACCCACTTTACCCTTACCTATGTCGCCTGCTAAGATCCAAACCGAATATTACCTAAGGACAAGGAATAACCCAGATGTCGACCAACGAATTTTGCCTGAAACTAAAAACCTAACCAAGTCCTTATTCGATCCTAAAAAACGAACGAAGATAGTTATTCACGGATACGTGGTAAGTTATCTTTAATAAGCACTGGTAACTTAGCGTACTTGGTCGCTTTAACATTTTTCCATTTCACAGTTTCTCCCAATCGTTGAAATATTACCGAAATGGGTCTCCGTCATTACCAACGCCATTATATACCAAGAAGACGTAAATGTGATCCAAATTAACTGGGTGAAAGGTTCGCAGTTACAATACGAGAACGCAGCCGCTAATACTCGTGTTGTAGGTGCGCAAGTTGCTTACCTCATCAACATGTTAATGGTAAGCATGCGCATGTTTGGCGGCAATTATAGCTGTTTGGACACCTTAAGTGTAAACAGTTTGATATAAACTTTAATTTTCCAGTGTTTTTTTAATTTTTATACGTTAGTATGGTGGCCACGTCTATATGTACCTAAAGTAAATAATTTATTGGATAAAAGATGTGTTTTAATTTAACAATTTTTTTTGCCGTATTTTTCACGTCAATTTTTTCATAAAAGGTCCTCTATGCTTCGTGTTTTCATCGTAAAAACTTATAAGGACTTGTAATGCAATATTGTATTTTTTTTACAGGAAGTGTTTGACGCACGGGCTGAGGATTTCCACCTCATTGGGTTCAGTTTGGGAGCTCACGTGGCGGGTTTCGCCGGGAAGAAGGTCCAGCAAGCCGGGAAGAGACACGTAGTTGGCCGAATAACTGGATTGGACCCAGCTAGCCCGGAATTTAATTTCGACAACTCCACCGGGCGACTTGACAAGGGAGATGCAAAGTTTGTGGACGTGATTCACACCGACACAGAACCATCCGTCACTCCTGGTAAGTTTCCTCTTGAACTATACTTTCCACCATCACGCACTCGTGTAAGTTGTATCTTTCCATCTTTCCCCTGTCCTGTAATATGACCCGCGATAGAAACCTAGTAACAGCACCATAATAAAGATAACGCTTAAGAATGTTTCCTTTGTAATTCCCGAACGACGTTTTGTTCTATTATATCCCTGACGAGAAACTACATTTCAGCTCTTGGCTTGGGTCGACAGTTAGGACATGCCGATTTCTTTCCTAATGGTGGAGTTTATCAAACTGGATGTGCGGATTGGGACAGTGAAAAAACATGGGTTTCATGTAAGTATTTCCCATTGTAATAACATAAACAATAATATGCAAAGCATAACATCAATAACAATTGACGTTTTCGACAAAATCTTTTAAAAACATTCAATTCTAGGCTTTTTAACCTTGTTTACCAGCTTAAATGTGTGTTATATCGGGCTACGATGCGCATGATGAAAATAGCCTTGAGCTTAATTCGTCGTCGCTTAGATTTCCTAACAGTCGACTTGTTTTGTTGACTGTCCTTGAAATAAATAAGTTTTTGATAAATTGAAAGTTCCTCGGTCGCTCATTAAAGAAAGCCGATAAATTGGTGATAACCACGTAAATAGTCAATTGTTAACATCATATTACCACACCACGCCACGAGTCCTTGAGAACATACGTAGCCACATGGTGCTTGTACAAACGCAGTTATCCACACATGCTTGAATTATCAATGACGTGGCATTCTATTGAAGATAGAGTTTGTATAAGAGCCTAGCAACTGTGCGCACACCACTATCGCTATCGTGAAAGTCACGTAATCAACTGGTAAAGATACCGAATTAACAAAACTGCATTTAATGATACCGAAAGTTTCCACTCACGAAATCGGGTTTTATATCAAAGGAAACAGCGGTTTCGGAAAGGCGACTTATACTCGATGGTAAAAAACACGCCATCGGGCGTATGGGAACACCCGGTATTTCAAAATCACGTGTTAACTCACTCATGCGATGCCAAAAATACTGGAATGTTCGGAATTTAAATACTTCAGCGGTCGAATATGACCATATTGTCGAAGAAATGCGGAAGTCATAAGTATCGCAACGGGATATCTTGACGTAATGCTCGTTTCTTTTATTTCTGCTCGGGATGTGTAGTCAATATTTATCCAACCCCGTTACGAAAATCGCGCCAAAATTTCCAACGGAAATTGTGGAGAAATTCCCATCGCGATCCTTCGGTCACTATCCCGTGACTTTTCTGTGAATCACTATCGTAATAGTGACGTAACAATGCCATCGACAAATCGTACGATTCTCGGCCGACACCCCTTGATCCCTTCGATGACGCGTCGATCCCAGTAGCGGCCATTGAGGTCGTTCTATAGAGATAGCAACGTACTCGGAATCGTTCAACCGTAGTAACCTGTCGGAAATTGACCTACAGTAACCTCCGCTACTGTAGCGCTTACGTACAGCCAACAGTATTAAGCGCTTTTGTAATCGCTAAGTAAATTCCCGGTCATTGACTAACTATGAAAGTGGCGACTTTATATCAGAAGTTCGTGCACAACCGCTTATACCAGTAGAAGCATGGTACATAAAGTGTGGTCTGTGACTGACAATTCCTATTGTGACGCTCAATCGCATATTTCCTGCTGTACCACCAACAATAGCATAAGGTCGTTTAGATCCGGTAGAGGTTACTAAAGCACACCGACATCGCATTAACTTATCACGTACGCACCATATGCCGGCTTGTATACGATAACCCGCTATAAGCAGTGGCTTTAATATAAAGATTTTAACTAAGTTACCCGTTAGTATATGTTCTACCACGGTAGATGGTAGTATATCTGCCATTCACACTTACATAACACATTATGTTACATGTTACATGTCCTGTACCAACACTGCAGCTAAAAACCACTTAATCGATTGTAAACAGTTTACTTGAGCTGGTTGTTTAAAAATCGTAAATTTTATGCGATTCCGCGGATAAGATTTGCAGCGTAGGCAATGTGGTGCAATCTGGTTGGATTAGCGAAAACTGGAGACAGATTTTGTGCAAACTAGCATCAAAGGACTTAACTAGGATTGTTGGTGTTATGATTACTTAAGACGTCCGCGGTTCTCTTTATAGCCCCGAGGGGGGTTCGGTGGTTTTAACATTCCGATTTGACCTTGGTACGCGATCAAAAAATTAACTGTACTTTCGAGAATATTCACGTTCAACTGTTATCCGTCGGTCCTTGGTAACATACCAAGCGACTGTTCGTGCCATCAGTGCCTCTTCAACCCAATTCACGCGGTACTCGTATGCTCTTCTATGCTTCCAGGGGTATAAGCACCCATTTAACCGGCGTGCTTACATCTATAAATAGCTCGCACAGACAGTTAAATCTCCCATGCGCGCAACGCACGTGACATATTTGCATAGAGGATTTGTTTAATCGTTGTTTTTCCTTTCCAGCCTTGGCTGATTCGACCGCGTGCGACCACCTTCGCGCGACTGAGCTATTTGCAGCAAGCATCAACGCGACCGGCGATGAACCGTGGCTCTCTGCCTATCGGTGCAGCAGTTATGAAAAATTCAAGGTAAGAAAACGCTTTTGTCCGACAGATTAGTCTGTTTTTTTATGGATAGATGTGTGCTAGTGTGTTGTCTTTTAGCCGAAGGGTTGCAAGTAGGAAACTCATTGCTAGCTGGTCGGTTGTGTCCTTGGACAAAGCACTTAACGGACATTGCATGAACCCAGCGGATTAATGGGTTCTACTAAATTAATGGGTGGGTGCGAGGTGATCTGACGATTGCCCGTGTATTAACTCCCTTTGTTTTCCCATTCACGGGAATAAACATAAATATCCTATCTTTTGTTACAAACCGCAGCACCTTGGCGCCGTCTTCCGTTATTCTCTCACGACGTGGGATTTATAAATGTTTATTTAAAGTTCCGCCAATACAAAATTTGAATATAACCACAACGGCCGAGTCTATATTTGGACCCATGTTTTGCGTGAACGAATCTTCTATACATATAGCACAAAAGGCGCTATTTGTAAAGAGTTCCTAGTTCGAGTAAAAAAAGTAAAAAATAGTCCAACAGTTCCTAGTTCGAGTAAAAAATAACTTCGTTCCCACAGCGCGGCGTATGCCTCCGGTGCGGCCACAGCGAGACGGGTATCGGTGGGAACCGGTGTCGTAGGATGGGATACTGGGCTACCCCTCCTAATGGCAGGAAGAACCAAGTCAAATATTACCTTACCACCAGCAGTCACAATCCATTCACAGGTAATTCCTCATTTACGTCACTGACTTCAATAAATTAAATGACGTAGTGGTTCTGGGTTTGAAGTTAGAATCTTTAAAAATTCATTTTAAAAATTCACTAAAAGAAGGGAAGGAGGGAAACTGCTCACCAAAACTATGGAAATTAATTTTAACCCTTTCCTAAACATTAATCTCGACTCCAGAACTAACCCTAACTCCAACCCCATGTTTAAAACCAACCATAATGCCTTAATACTCATTTTAAAGTACAGTTTCCCTCCTTTCTGCCTTCTCGCTTTCCCTCCTTTTAGTTTTCCCTAGTGGTTTTGGGTTCGAAGCTAGGATCTTTATAAATTCATTTTCATGTTTAATTTTTTAACGTGGCTTCTATAAATATTTATTCTATTTTACTCCTTACAAGAGAATTAAGTATTTTCTATTTTTTAACCAAGTTCCTTCCCCAGTTAAGCATTACCAAGTTCAAATTCATTGGCGAAACGACACTAAGACCTACTCGAACGTGAATATCGAAGGATTCAAGGCGAAGTTGTATCTCACTTTCCACGGGGAGCGTGGAAGTACTGCGGAAATCGCTCTCAACGAGTAAGTTGTATGAACTACCAACTTCGGGGTCGCGGTTTGGCGTTGAAACTGTTTATTATGTCTGACTGATTAGTCTGGGGTGTTTGTGCGACTGCTTTGAACCGAAGGGTTGCAAGTGCGAAACTGGTCGCTAGCTAGTCGGTTGTGTCCTTGGGCAAGACACTTAACGGACATTGCCTGAACTCAGCGGATTAATGGGTTCTACCAAATTAAAGGAACGTGTGAATCATACACAACACACTGCAATAGCTTCGGTAACCCGACGGTGGACGCGAGGTGATCTGACGATTGCCCGTGTATTAACCCCCTTGGTTTTCCGATACACGGGGATAAACATGAATATCCTATTCTCCTATGCATTCACGGTTTTGCGTCAAATTCTATTTTTGGTCGTCATGGCTAAAACGTCATTTCCGCAGTGGTTCCACCTTCCACGTGATCGCGGGGAAGACGACACGATTCCTTGTGACGCAGGATACCACCCAGGATATCGGTGAAATCCAACGAATCACCTTCCGATGGGAGCGCCCTACATGCTGGACCTGGTTCTTTTGTCCCACGGAAAATATTCATCTAAAAAGAATCAAAATATTCGATGCAACGGAACAGAGAAGGTTAATTGTGTTTGTTGAAATCTGCTGAAACAATGTTAAAAATAAGGTGTTTAAACTACAAGAGGTTAAAAATCGATAAAAAAACGAAAAAGGCGAAAAAAACGAAAAAGGGCAAAAAATAAAAAAAAAAACGGAAAAAAGCGAAAAAGTGCAAAAAAAAAAAACAACAAAACGGAAAAAAGCGAAAAAAGGCAAAAAAAACGAAAAAATACGAACAAAAACGAGGGAAAATCAAAAGGTAAATTGTCGTGTAAAAACCTGCTGAAACAATGTTAAAGACTAGGAGAGAAAACTACACGGGTAAAAAAACGAAAAAAAACATAAATGACACAGGAACAGGAAAAGACGGCAAAACAGTCGTTAAAACACGTCATCTAATAAATGTATACAAAAATTAAATCTAAATAAATGTTTACAAATATTAAATAGACAGCCTTTTTTGGTCACCTATCGTCTATTAAGGATGTAGTTACTTTTCTATAACCCCTTCCCACTAAAATTTGTTTTTTAATTGGAGAAAATCCATTAAAACTGATGATTTTTACTATCAGCTTAAACCATTAACGAAGTCGAATTAAAAGATTTGAATTTAAACCGATCATTTTCCCCAGGTATGTTTACCTTCCACTGGGCCAAGATAGAAAGGGACGAATCCAATCGTACGAGATTGAACCTGACACTCAATTCGAGCTCCTTCGCACTTCATACATCCGTACACTATTCCCCAAGAAGCACAAAGCCATGGCTAAAGAGGAGGCAGCAGCTGAGATCCGATACCGCCCTCCCCTGGTCAACGTCCCACCTCCGGTAACAACGACACCCCCGACCCCCGTGGTCCGGCGCCCGACCTCAACGTCTCCCTCCAGCGAGCAAAATAGCCACGTATGATGAAGGCCTACCCACCAACATTATAATTCGCGCCAGCACCAAGCGATTAAGCGTCCCAATAAACGCTTAGAACTAAGTTTCGCTCACGTGCGACTCCGTCGGTCGGCCCCAATGCAAATTACCTTGTCCTTTCTTTTCATAGTATATTTATTTATTATTTATTTATTCTGTGTACGGTACCGTTCTGTAAAACACTTTTCCTTTTCCGCACGCTACGTTTCTCTGGTTACTATGACGTAGGCCTCAATGACGTAGGGGTCTACATGACGTCACCACCCAGCACTGTGAAACCGCTGTCTTTGCGGAATTTGCTTTGCGTTTTCCGATTTACGCAATGCGTCGTGCGTCATGCGCTTGGTTACTGTGTACCGGTATTGTTGATGTTGCCCCTTGACCTAGTTCCGACTTTCCGCTGCGTAAACGATGACGTAAGCAAGCACCCCCACCTCCAATATTAGTCTTCCAACCCCCCAATACTACCCGAGTCTTTACCTTTCTTTCCTCGGGACCGGTATCTTTCCTCGGGACCGGTATGTTCCCTGCCTACCTAGGCAATTCAGTTTACAACGTGCAATACAAGAACAAGTGACGTAACGAGCCCATATACGGGAATTCCCCTTGCGCCGATTCTTTGGTCTTCTATATTTTTGTATCTGTGATTGCAACTTTCGTGTTTGGTGGAAGTTTAGTCTAAATTGGGCCACGGAAACCAATCAGTCGCTTCAGTTCTCCACTGTGATTTATTCCCTATGTCGCCCCCAAGTTCTGTTCTTGTTGAAAATACAAACAATTCCATAAAAAAAATGTTCATTTGTTCGGATAGCTGGCTGTAGTTTTCCGGTAAATTGGAAATATTAACCTTTCAAGTTATAAAAGGCAATTGACAGTCCAAAAGAATTTGTAGTTTTTGTTATTTTACAAACCATTCTATATAAAAAAAACTTTGTTATTTGTTCAAAGGGCTTGCTGTAGTTTGAGAATTCGGGCAAATTGGAAATATTATCCTTCCTAGTTATAAAAGGCGATTGACAGTCAAAAAGAATTTGTAGTTTTTGTTATTTGTAGTTCTATAAGGGGGGTATGTTGTCATATCATATTTCGAACACAAGACCATTTCAAAGAGTTGCAGATATTAATTACTTTTGAAACTGTAATTTAATTCTAACCGCGAGGGCATGTTGTATTGGAAAGCACTGACCCCCTAGCAAGCTTAATGGGTTGGGTTACAAAATGTGTTTAAAATTAACGACTTTATCACAACAAATCGCTCGTGTGTGGACTGTACTTTACCCAGGGTGGGTTATAGGCGTGGTTTGTTTAGGTTCTCAGATGTTGACAACGCATTCCTAAGTCGTTGCCTACAAAACATTTGATCTTTAAATAAATAAAAAAAGGAACTTGAATTCCAAAAAGCGAAACTATAAAAATAACAACTCAAAATATCTATTAAAAAGAACCTGACGACAGTAGAATGCCTATTGTTTGGTAACAAGATCTCCCACGTAGTATTAAACACAACAAGGCAATACAAGATGGAGTTTGGAGTTAAAAATAACTTGTCCGACCAGTTTTTGACCTAGATTGGCTAAGATAGCGAAACAGGAATTACAACATTTTGACATCGAGTTATTTACCAACATGTGTGGTAATATTTGTTAAAAGGGAATCATATAATTCTATAAGAATTCTATCTATTGATGGTATTTACATAGACATCTTTGTAGTTGTAACTCAAATACACAATATGAAATTGCACCTCATATAGAAGATAAGGCTGCTATGACTTTTATGACCTACCACATATGCAGCTAAACTAACTTTAAATAAACTTGTAAATTCTACACAAATAATTTTGAGCAAAATTTTACAAAAACTAGAGTGTCAACCACGTGTTTAACCACCACTATTTGTAAAACACATGTTGTATGACATATATTCATGCTACTGGGTCCCTAACCACAATTTGTATTTTATACACCCAGTAGCCTATGCAGTTTGTTTCTGCAAGCATAAACGCATGGGTCCCATAGTTATCAAACCAAACTTCTGTGGGACATGTTGTCTAACAATTCCTAAAGTTTTAATCTGATTTGTCGACTCCTTGTTGGAGATGTCAGTGCGATATGGCATGCCTGTCACAATCATAATTCAGGAACATATCTTCGTTTTTAAGGGAATTACCCTTTATCACCCAAAATGTTGGTTTTTGCATATCTAGACCATGTTGTCTAACAAATGACAAAGTTTTACTGCGATTCTATTATTCCTTTTGGTGGATGTCGGGTCGACATGGCATGCCTGTTACAATCATGATATGAAAACAAAATCTTATTGTTTAGGGTATTTTCCTAGGTAATCTTTTTCATTTCTTCTAAATGTTAAATCAGTGGCTAATGCACTTACATTTCACCAAATCTGATTCAAATTGGAGTAGCCGTTCAAGCGCTATGCCCCCCAAAACTATTTTTTTAGAAAGCAGTACCATTTTCGTTTTTAAAGTCTCAGGTTAATTATATCACCCGAAATTATTTTGGCTTCTGCATATCTAGACCAGTCTAACAAATCACCAAGTTTCGTTGCGATTCCCTTATTCCTTTTGGTAGATGTTGGAGCCACAAGCTATGCCTGTCAAACGTTTAACAAAAAAAAGGAAAAAAAAACGGACAAAAACAATATGTGTTTATCAATATGCATATCCATTTTTTCAAATTGAACCCATAATTGGAATGTCAACGGGGTCTAGGTTGGTGGTGAAAATGCGACGTTGAGAAGACACCTGTTTAAACGAGCCATTTTAATTTTTTTTACTGAGCTAGGTTTCGACCCATGATAGACTCGTCACTTGTGCCGTTTTTGTATTGTAGTCGGTATATGTATCGGTCGCGTTAACCATCCGGCCACACGACCTTACCATTCTTTCTCCAACTCCAGTGAATAAACTTTTTACTTATTCACGCCCTCTAGCGGATTAGAGTAGTACGGTTTTCCAAGCTCAGACTGTTGCCATTCGAATTTTCATATTATTCTAGTAATATGATTCTAGCAGCACAGAGGTGAATAAAGAACCCATACATAAATGAATAAAGTAAAAATGTTCTTACCTTATTATGGGTCCCATTTAAAAAAATGGGACACATATTGTTATGGGTCCCATTTGAAAAAATGGGACACATATTGTTTTTGTCCGTTTTTTTTTCGTTTTTTTTCGTTTTTTTCTTCGTCGAACGCTTGACAGGCATGGCATGGCGCCCCGACATCTACCAGAAGGAATAATGGAATCGCAATGAAACTTGGTGATTTGTTAGACAACATGGTCTAGGATATGGCAGAAACCCAAAATTTTTGGGTGATAATTTTAGGAGAATTCCCCTGAGACGTTAAAAACCAAAACGGTATTTATTTCCAAAAATTAGCTTTTTTGGGCATAGCGCTTAAACAACTGCTCCAATTTTAATCAGATTTGGTAGAATGTAAGGGCATTAGTCACTGATTTAACAATTAGAAAAAAATAAAAAAATATCTAGGGAAATACCCTAAAAAATAAGATTTTGTTCTCAAATCATGATTGTGACAGGCATGGCATGTCGCCCCGACATCTACCAGAAAGGAATATTGGAATCGCAATGAAACTTGGTGATTTGTTAGACAAAATGGTCTAGATACGCAGGAGCAAAATTGTGGGTGATAAATCTAGGGGAACTCCCCGGAGACGTTAAAATCCAAAACGGTTATTTTTCTAAAAAATTAGCTTTTCGGAACATAGCGTTTAACCGGCTGCTCTAATTTTGATCAGATTTGGTGAAATGCTAGATCGTTAGCCACCCTGTGTCACTTAAAAGAAAGAAAACATTTACTTAGGGTAACTTCCTTAAAAACGAAGATATGTTCCTGACTCATGATTGTGACAAGCATGCCACATTGCACTGACATCTCCAACAAGGATTCGTCAAATCGGATTAAAACTTAAAAATTGATAGTTAACATGACCCACATATGTAAAAACATAAACTTATTTACCAAGCCCATTGGGAATTCCCCGAGGCCATGAAAACTAAATCGAACTATTTTAGGAATTTAGCATAATTTCAATACAGCACTTAAGAAAAGCTTTAATTTAAAACATTTGTGATAAAATCTTTGTAAATCTATCGCGATTGTTCTTTTTTACCTACACATATAGAAGAAGTTTGGTTTAACTAGAGAGTGTCAACCACGTGTTTAACCACCACTATTTGTAAAACACATGTTGTATGCCATATATTCATGCTACAGGGTCCCTAACCACATTTTGTATTTTATACACTGAGTATGTAGTTTGTTTCTGCAAGCATAAACGCATGGGTCCCATAGTTAACAGACCAAACTTAATTTACATTTTTAGTTAAATAAAGAATAAACGTTTTAAATTTACGAACATTTTACCACAAACGTTTTAAATTATAGCTTCTTTTCAAGCGCTGTAGTAAAATAAAGCTAAATTTCCAAAACGGCCCGATTTAGTTTTTCATGATTTCAGGGAATTCCCCTGGGTTTGGTAGATAAGTTTCTGTTTTTACATAAGTGAGTCATGTTAAGTAACAATTCTTAAAGTTTTAATCTGATTTGTCGACTCTCTGGGTGGAGATGTCATTGCGATATGGTATGTCTGCCACAATCAAAATTCAGGAACATATCTTTGTTTTCATGTAAATTAACCTAATTAAATGTTTTCTTTTTTAATTGGCACAAAGTGTCTAATGTTTTAACATTTTACCGAATTTTATTAAAATTACAGCAGCCGTTCAAGTGCTATGCCCAAAAAATCTAATTTTTTAGAAAAAAAATGTTTTGGTTTTTAACGTCTCAGGAGAATTTCCCTAGATTCATTACCCAAAATTTTGGTTTCTGCTTATCTAGATTATGTTCTGTTACAAATGTCAATTTTTTATTGCGATTTCATTACTGTTTTTGCTAGATTTCGGGGCAACATGGCATGCTTGTCACAATCATAATTAGAGAACAAAATCCGATTTTTAGGGTATTTCCCTAGGTAATTTTTTTATTTCTTTTAAGTGTTAAATCAGTGACTAATGCACTTACATTCCACCAAATCTGATTCTAATTGTATCGGTCGTTCAAGCGCTATGCCCAAAAAAGGCTATTTTTTTAGAAAAAAATACCGTTTTGGTTTTAACGTCCCAGGGGAATTCCCCTAGATTTATCACCCAAAATTTTGATTTCTGCATATCTAGACCATGTTGTCCAACAAATCACCGAGTTTCATTGCGATTTCATTAACCCTTCTGGTAGATGTCGGGGCGACATAGCATGCCTGTCACAATTATCATTTAACAGCAAAAGTTGAAATTTTAGGGTATTTCCCTAGGTAATTTTTTTGTTTCTTTTAAGTGGTAAATCAGTGACTAATGCACTAACATTCCACCAAATTTGATTCAAATTGGAGCAGCCATTTAAGCGCTATGGCCTAAAAAGCTTTTTTTTAGAAAAATATGACCGTTTTGGTTTTTAACGTCCAAGAGAAATTCCCCTGAATTAATTACCCAAAATTTTGGTTTCTGCATATCTAGGCCATGTTGTCTAAAAAATCACCAAGTTTCATTGCGATTCCATTATTCCTTCTGGTAGATGTCGGGGCGCCATAGCATGCCTGTCACAATTATCATTTAACAGCAAAAGTTTAATTTCTAGGGTATTTCCCTAGGTAATTTTTTTATTTCTTCTAAGTGTTAAATCAGTGACTAGTGCACTAACATTCCACCAAATTTGATTCAAATTGGAGCAGCCGTTCAAGTGCTATGGCCTAAAAAGCTAATTTTTTAGAAAAAAATGGCCGTTTTGGTTTTTAACGTCCAAGGGGAATTCCCCTAAATTTATTACCCAAAATTTCGGTTTCTGCATATCTAGGCCATGCTGTCTAAAAAATCACCAAGTTTCATTGCGATTCCATTATTCCTTCTGGTAGATGTCGGGGCGCCATGCCATGCCTGTCAAGCGTTTGACGAAAAAAAAAAAAAAAAAAGAAAAAAAAAAAAAGAAAAAAAAAAAAACGGACAAAAACAATATGTGTCCCATTTTTCCAAATGGGACCCATAATAACTATGGGACCTATGCGTTTATGCTTGCAAAAACAAACTACATACTCGGGGTATAAAATACAAATTGTGGTTAGGGACCCTGTAGCATGAATATATGGCATACAACATGTGTTTTACAAATAGTGGGGGTTAAACACGTGGTTGACACTCTCTAGTTTTTGTCCGTTTTTTCTTTTTTTTTCGTCGAAACGCTTGAAAGGTATGGCATGTCGCCCCGACATCTACCAAAAGGAATAATGGAATCGCAATGAAACTTGGTGATCTATTAGACAACATAGCCTAGATATGCAGAAACCAAAATCTTGGGTGATAAATCCAAGGAAATTCCCCTGGGACGTTAAAAACCAAAACGGTATTTAAAAAAAAGCTGTTTTGAGCATAGCGCTTGAACGGCTGCTCCAATTTTAATCAGATTTTCTGGAATGTAGGTGTATTAGTCACTGATTTAACACTTGAAAGAAATAAAAAAATACCTCGGAAAATACCCTAAAAAATGGGATTATGTTCTGAAATCATGATTGCGACAAGCATGCCACGTCGCCCCGACATCTACTAAAATGAGTTATAAAATCGCAATGGAAATTTGACAGGGGAATTCCCCTGAGACGTTAAAAACCAAAACGTTTTTTTTCAAATAAATTAGCTTTTGGGGGCATAGCGCTTAAACGGCTAATCTAATTTTGATCAGATTCGGTGAAATGTTAGACCATTAGATACTCTGTGCCAATTTAAAAAAAGAAAACATTTACATAGGGTAATTCCCTTAAAAACGAAGATATGTTTCTGAATTATGATTGTGACAGGCATGCCATATTGCACTGACATCTCCAACGAGGACTCGACAAATCAGATTAATTTTTTAGGATTTTTTTATATTTGTACGTCATAAGTCGTCGCGTCCGTTTTCATCCGATATTGTACGATTGTCGTTTTCCTGTTTTGTTGTCATAATTGACTGGTGATATTTCTGTGTTGAATGGAAAGAACAAAAGTAATTATTTTCCTTTTTTGTCCACAATGACGTCATAATTACCCAATTTACCCGCTTGACTGCACACCATGGTTAGACCGACAAGACTCAAGCGATTACGTCACTTCCTGTCCTTCCAGTAAAGATATATTCAAATAATTATGACGAATAATTAGCAAAACGAGAATCGTCCGAACGAACTACGGTGAAACAAGAAACGACATTGTCGGATGAAAACGGACGCAATGACGGATAGAATGAAACGTCAACTCCTGGTAAAACCCAATTCAGCCGTTTGTGAATTAATTTATTCACGGGGATTTCCCTCAGCAAACGGTTCGAATCCAGCGATTTGGAAATCTTACGAACAATACACGACATTGGCAATTGTTGTCGTGACAATATGATGTAACAGTTCTATCGCGATATTCTTGATGACGTAGGCAACAAATACGTCATTACGTGACGTCATCAGAGGTCTCGTGATGTAATGGACCAATAAGATACCTCGAACCTTGGTCCGATAATAAACGACATAAACCAGTGACCAGACTGCTTTAACGCCCACAATATCAGCAAGAAAATGAATAAATAAGAATCCTATATAAACCATGTCTAAATATACCAGATATGTTAATAACACCATACTTTGCAAAGTATTTTATTTACAAGTGCACTTACAAATGGTTAAATTGTTATCAGATGCCTGGTGTCTCGGTAGCTGAGTCTGCTAACGACTGCAAGTTGTTACAAAACAATTGGAAATAAAATCGCGCCACTCAATTCACAGGCTAAGCTATGAAGATTATAACAAAAATAATATTTGAACCGAAAATCACGTTTGAACACAGAAAGTTAGGATAAAATGTAAACAAATGCAAAATAAACGATTAAAACAACACAGCATGCAAAAAGCACTGATTTGAAAAGTTCATGTTATAAAATGGACAACAAGTACTGCGAAACGCAGTTCAGCAAACGTTAACTTCAGTGCGTATGTATATGTATTTGTATTTTCCGGGAAAATTTTGTGAAAGCCAACAAAGTTTGAATGTAGTCAGCGCAGATGGATGACGTGTTTTCTATTTTAGTTTTAGATGCGCGGTAAATAAAAAGTCACCATGATCGTTAATAATAAAACTGGCAGGAAAAGGTAACAAACATGCAAATCGCAGTTTAAAGCACATTGTTATATGATGGATAAATATTCCAGTGGTGGATGTTGCTTAATCCTTGTTGGTAGAAGGTAGCGGGTTCACAATTGTAATGCACACAGCATGTGCACAAAAATCCTATTATAGGGTGGGTAGTTCAAAAGGCCGACGCGCGTATCGGTTCGCACAACCATCCTAATTGCGGTTCTGGTCGGATAGGATCTCGAATAATTAGGATGCCAACTACCTTTGTAGCCCGGCTCTCCAGTGCTTAAGGACATGGAGTCAGTCTGGTAAAATGAAAAAATACTTTGCTTTAGTTTGGTTCATAAAATCAAAGTACAAGTTGAATATGTTGAAACATGCGCGGCCGAGCGGATAGCACAACGGACGAATATTTCGCACCTCGGAGACCTTAATACTTGGTATTATAAGAGACATGTAACCTGACGAAGGTGAGGTAATTAAACTTAGTAAATCACGGCGTTATATAGAAAATCGACTATAATAGAATACACCAGGTTACAATTAAAATACAAATACGTTAACACAAACCGTTATGTTGTAGTTCATCGGTAACCAGACTCTACCGACATATACATCAACACTGGCCATCGTAGCACTGAGGTAACTATAGACCGCGTCATACATCTGCTTGTCCACAATGTCCACTAACGTTGCATTGAAGTTCCGACACGACATGTCGGCTTCAGCTCGATTTTGGCGCACTACTTTGCTTGGCTCTGGCATCCAAATATACTTCCTGTTTTGTACAATGCCCGGACCTTTGAAATAAGTTATTTTTATTCTATGAACTAAAAGATTGACAATATTTATTCTACAAATTTGGAACGTCAATGGGAAAGCCAAGGGGGTTAACACACGGGCAATCGTCAGATCACCTCGTGCCCGCCGTCGGGTTACCGGAGCTATTGCAGTGTGTTGTGTATGATTCCCACGTTTATTTAATTTAGTAGAACCCATTAATCCGCTGGGTTTAGGCAGTCTGTTAGGTGTCTTGCCCAAGGACACAACCGACTAGCTAGCGACCAGTTTCTTATATGCAACATTTAGGTTAAAAGGCGACGCACTTAACGGGCAACGCTAAA
>CH003142.1:87818-133258 GCA_000149265.1 Ciona savignyi
GGGAAGGAGGGAAACTGCTCACTAAATACTTCAAAACTAATATTTAACCCTTCTCTAAACACTAATCTCAACCCCTGAACTAACCCTAACTCCAACCCCATGTTTAAAACTAACTTTAATGGCCTAATACTTATTTTAGTGTGCAGTTTACCTCCTTCCCTTCTTCCCTCCTTCCCGCTTTCCCTCCTTTCAGTTTTCCTCCAATAAACCAACTCCGTTTAATCAACTCACTGGTACTATGCAACATTGGTAATATCCATCATCATATTCTCAAAAAACTTAATCGAATCCTAAAGAAAAATTAATTCGAGCAACCTGAGTAAAACGTCCAATCTACAAAGAGATTCTCTTGCCAGTCATCTTCTACAGATCCCTCCATTTGAAGTATAAAGCCATATATAAAGATTTCGGTCACACTCGCCTGGTATGTGTCGAGCACAGATAGATTTTTGTTCCGAACTGTTATGTCAACTAAAATCGGTACAGAATACAAGCATATCATGTAAGGGACAACTGTCTTTTTCTTTGGAGATTTCTGTCCGAGAGACAGATCAAAATTTCCCTTATGAGAAGTTAGCAATTCTGAAATATTTAAAGTTTAAAAAATCATAAATACAATACGTTTGTTTAAAAAGCTTACCGCATTCAGCTATTTTTAAACCACAGATAACGACCAACAGAATGAATTTCATAATTGTTTGTTCAAATTATACAAATATTAAACCTAACCTACAATGCAATGTTTTAAAATATGGATTAATACACACTTTGCCTTAACGAAAGATTTAAAATACCTTTTGCCACCCTTATCACCATCTCTTAGCAAGTAGCTACCATCATCATAATGCATCCAATATAGACATCATACGCGCAAGTACGCGGATATTAATGGGAAAGCTAAAGACGAACTCTCAATCACCTTACTGTTCGCGTTAAGTTACCAACCCCTGATGGGCACGTCACAAAAGAACGTTTAAATATAGAAATCTTTAAATGAATCGGTTTATCCAACTGTTTGTTTACACGACCATTCTGTATCGGGGAGATTTTATTATTATTTTGTCCCACAAAGATCGTTTTCCAATAGAATCGGTTTATCAATCGGTCGCGTTGACCATTCGGCAACATAAACAATGGATTTTCGGGGAAGTATGACGTCACCAAACGTATACAGTGATCTCTCTCCAGTCCGACTGATGACCATAGAGGTACGAATAACCAACCGCACAATATAGTTGGGTCATGCAACGTATGGTGAAACCCCACCAACTCTTTTTTGTTCGCAATAAAAATTATTATCGATTTGTGTTGTGTTTCGGCCCCATTTACACCCGCAATAATATTGTATTTTAATTGGTTATGCATATTTTGTTTTGGGGAAAATCGGGGTAAAATGGGTAATTTAAAATCTAATTATTTTTTGTCCGGCTGGTTGGTCTAACGGTTAAGTGCGTCGCCTTCCAATCGAAAGGTTGCAGGTGCGAAACTGGTCGCTAGCTCGTCGGTTGTGTCCTTGGGCAAGGCACTTCACGGACCATAGAGATACTAATATATATATACATGTATATTAGTATCTCTATGTCACGGACATTGTCTGAACCCTCTGTAACCTTATTTTATACGCCGTAGTAGTAAATATAACTTATTAACAATACTACACTATTTATTTATTAATGAAACCAATTATTAAAAGCAAAAAAAACAGTAACTACGAAACCCGCAAAAATTCTGGCTGATTAGACACAGTAATTGACAAATATACAGTGTGTACGTGTGTGCAATGTTAATAGCACCAGCTATCTATATATCTTCTACTGCATTAAATGTGTTAATGATTCATTGTGTTAAGCTTGGTATAAAAATACAAGATACGGGCGCATTTAATACTATATAGATGGAATACTTACGATATATTAGTTACAATATATATAACTAGTATTAAACATGAGATAAAATATTCAGTAGTTTTTCGACTGAAACTTGCTGGTCGTTCGACTTTGAATGTGATGTCACAGCACGTTCTATTGCGTCACTGATTGATGTTTGAAGCAATCCAAGTGAATAGATGAGGTTGTAGTTGGCGACCATTCTCTCCACTTCTTTCCTTGGTAGGTTGTCTGCGGGGATCAAAATATTCATGCAAATTTTTATGGGGTTTTATCCACTGTAATCGCGTTTTTTAATTCACTGTAATATTGTTTTTAAAGCTGAAAATATGGAAACAACTGACCGATTAGCTTGGTGGTTTAGTGCGTCGCTTTTTGCCTGAAGGGTTATAAGTTTAAAACTGGTCGCTAGCTAGTCGGTTGTGTCCTTGGGGGTTTTATGTTGGGTTTTAATAAATTTTTGTTTGCATACTATTTATCTAGTTGTATCTTGTTTTCTTTCAAATGACGTGTTTTAACGACTGTTCGTGATGCCGTCTTTTCCCGTTCCTGCGCCGTGATTTAATTAGTTTACCAGTTTTTTAATAACGAAAAAATTAAACTATGGTGACAAGATAACGCAATTAGTGCAACAGAACATTTAGCCTAATGCGAATTTGACATTAGTGAAATTTCATTTTAGGGGCATTTATTTTAACACTTTTATCCACGCTATTTCCAATATCAAAATTGTTTTTAAAATGACATGTTTTAACGACTGTTTGTTTTGTCGTCTTTTCTTGTCCCTGTGTCGTGATTTTATTTAATACTGAAGAAAATAATTCAACCGTAAGGTTGCAGGTGCGAAACTGGCCGCTAGCTTTTGGTTGTGTCCTTGGGCAAGGCACTTTACGGACATTGCCTGAACCTAGCGGATTAATGGGTTCTACCAAATTAAAGGAACGTGTAATTCATATACAACACACTGCAATAGCTCCGGTAACCCGACGGTGGACGCGAGGTGATCTGACAATTACCCGTGTGTTAACCCCCTTGGTTTTCCATTCACAGGGATAAACATGAATATTCTACCAACCGACACAACAACCAGGGGAATACCCACCTTGTTTATACGGATGGTAGTTCCTAAGAGCGTGCGCGAGGCAGTTGAAGTTCCTCTTCCACGCTTCCATCCTCCTTCCATCCTCCCCCGCATCATCTGGGATCCGAGGGATCGGTTCTCTCTCATCCCATCCTGGATGGAAGATTTATGTTTACCGAGCCAAGTTTCGAACCCATGATGGGCTATGCACTTGGACCGTTTTTTTATATAAAAGTCGGTATATGTATAGTGTCGGTCGCGTTAACCATTCGGCCACACGACCGTACTGTATATTTATGTTTATCCCCGTGAATGGGAAAACCAAGAGTGTTATCACACGGGCAATCGTCAGATTACCTCGCGCCTATCGTGGGTTAGTGGAGCTATTGCAGTGTGTTGTTTATGATAGACATGTTCCTTTAATTTGGTAGAACCCCATTATTCCGGCTGGGGTTCAGGCAAATGTTTGGTTAAGTGCCTTGGCCCAAGGACATAACCGATGCGCAGCTAGCGACTAATTTTGACTAACTGGACTGTGGATACACAACACACTACAATAGCTCCGGTAATTCGTTGGTGGGCACGAGGTGATCTGATTATTTTCCAATTTATAACTTTTTTACTTTCAATTCATAGAGGTTTCCTAAAAGTATGTATGTCATGTAGGTAACACAGAATATACCTGCAGTTTGGGTTCTATTCTTGCCCGAAGAGTTTAGTTCAGAATTTCTCTGTGATTTTTTACTGGATTTTTCTGCAACAAATCGTTATTTATTTAATTTATGGCTTGAAATATTGTTAAATGGCACAAAATTTTGTTTTTAAATTTATAAAATTTTTGTGTTTGGAAAATAACACTCAATTTTATCCTTACATTTTGACATTTATAAAAGATCTTTTCATAAAAATAGGATATGATATTTATGCTTATCCCCGTGAATGGGAAAAATCAAGGAGGTTAACACATGGGTTGTGCATTCACAGTCCAGTTAACCAGGGTATATATAATGGTATCTAAATCGTACAGTGTAAAATTAAGACGTTCCTTCTAATTTTGGTAGAATTTAATAAAAATGCTATGGGTCAGGCAATGTTGGCTTAAAGCATTGCATAACAATACAACAGCCTTTAAAGCAACTGGTTTTAACACAAAAACCAACCAAAGTCGACAATCAAACCACATTAGCTAACCCAACAACATTTTTGCTCCCATGTCTACTCGCAACAAAACATACGTTGGGAAATGTCGGTTTTCACGCTGGTTGAATCATTCCGAGAATGTTGGAAGGATTGCGTGGGAGGACCTCTAGTGGTGTCGAAGGAATGTTCCGGATACAACTGACGCTCAGCGTGCATGAGTGGCTCAATGAACTCACGCCAACTATAAACAAATTGTGTTGAAGTTTCAATGCAAATTTATAATAATCCGACGGGTTTGTCTGGTGGTTTAGTGCGATGCCTTTCAGCCAAAGGGTTGCAGGTGCGAAACTGGTCGCTAGCTAGTCGGTTGTGTCCTTGGGCAAGGCACATAACGGACATTGTATAAACCCAGTGGATTAATGGGTTCGACCAAATTGAAGGAACGTGTCTATCATACACAACACACTGCAATAGCTCCGGTAACCCGACAGTGGACGCGAGGTGATCTGAAGATTGCCCATGTGTTAACCCCCTTGGTTTCCCATTCACGGCGATAAACATGAATATCCTCCTATCTACAAATAGACCCAATTGAAGGTGACCTACTTTACTACTCCTTGAGCAATTTCAGCGTTTTGTAGCATTTTGGTGACCACAGAGCTAGTTAGAGGGATTTGCATACGGACACAGACATCTTGTATAACTTCCGCTTTTAACTCCCCATTTCCCAACCTTAATAAGAAATGAGTATTTTCAGGTTGGATTCAATTTATGACACTGGTAAGTACTGACATGCTTGATCTGTTGCCATTAATGGATTTTAACCAGTTTTGTGGAACTGTATGCGAGTGTAACTCAACAACATTTCTACTGGACTTGTACGAATGAGATAGTACATTCGTCCCGACATTATAAGTCGGCAGGTTAGCTCATTCGTTATGTATCAGCCTGTTAGCCGATAGGTGGTGAGATCAAAACCAACCATGGAAAGGCACTAAGCAAATATCATCTGAATCCATTGGGCTGATGGGTTGAACTACAGCAGCCTAAATCACAACACAATATAGCTAAAAGTATAATTTGAAACAACGGGTTTTACCAAGTTGAATGTATCATACACAACACACTGCTCTGGTAACCTGACCGTAGAAGCAAAGTGATCTAACGATTGCCCGTGTGTTAACCCCCTTGATTTTACCATTCACAGGGATAAACATAAAAATCCTATCTTACCCTAGCTGGTTACATGGGTATTTTATTTATATAAATTCTCTATTCAACTAAAAATTGCGTATTTTGTTTTGACTTTACATAAAAATACTAATTAAATTATACATAAAAATATTAATTTAATTAGAAATAATTGACTTAACATAAAAATACTACTTCCAAGCAAGTCTAATATTTCCGATCAATGAACATTCGAATTACCGGAGCTATTGCAGTGCGTTGTATATGATAGGCATGTTCCTTCAATTTGGTAGAACCCATTAATCCGCTGGGTTCAGGCAATGTCCGTAAAGTGCCTTGCCCAAGGAAACAACCGACCAGATAAACATGAATATCCGAGATCGAGTAACATTCCAACCTCACCTGTCGGCACTTGCAAGCGCAGATTGTAGTTTGTTGAAATAAACTTCCTCCGACCCCAACAATTGTTCCTTCAATAAACTGGTGAGTTTCTCATCGCAAGTATTTGATGGAAGACGTGACGTTTCAAAGTCTGTAGCAGGTGGTTCGCTCATTTTAACCGGGGAACGAGACTGTCTCGATCTGGAAAATATAGTTTTAGGATAGGAAAGGCAGGATATTCATGCTGATTGTCAGATCACCTTGTGCCCATCGTTGGGTTTAGTTTAGTTTATTCATTTCTTACCTTAGTATTAAAAAAAAAGAAATGAAAAAAATCACAACACAGGAATGGGAAAAGACGTTAAAACATGTCATTTAAAAAAAGGATTACCAGCGCTATTTCAGTGTGTTGTGTATAATTCACACTCTCAGTTTGGAAGAATCCATCACTGGGTTTAGGCGAGCGGTTCCCAAACTTTTTTGTTGGCGGCGCCTTTTGTAAACTTATTAAACCTTGCGGCTCCCTCATAAAGCCAAAATTTTCAAACTGCATGTATTGTATATCCAGACTATAGCATGCATTTGGATAACCATTCAAACTCTTTAAAACTATTCACTAAACTACTAAAGTGATGAACAGTCAATTAATGCAAAGCAGTTATTTGACAAACCATTATTCGAAAACAATGCCATGTTAGTGAGCAAATAGTGGCAGATAACACCGAACAATGGATTTTAAGTAAAACGAATGCTGTATGCCAGTGTATGGGGTTGTACACCAGGCTCAAACATCTCCAATTAACGTTTTACTGGTGTATTGTTTTTTTTGTGAAAAAAACAATAAATGCAGCAATTTCCGCATGCTTTCGCGGCGCCCCTGGCAAAGTCTCGCCGCGGCGCCCAGTTTGGGAACTGCTGGTTTAGGCAATGTCTGTTTAATACCTTGCCAACGGACACGACTAACTAGCTAGCGACTGGGAAAACCAAGAAGTTAATACACTTGCAATTGTCAGATCACCTCACACCCACCATAAAGTTACCTGAGCTATTGCAGTGTGCTGTATAAGAATTAGAATAATTTTACATTTAAACATCTTGAAATATATGCCAACTTTATCTTTTAGCCAAGGTTACCTATAATTTTCTGGTATCTTAGGGGTGAATTGCTGTGGTGGCACGCCGGATTTGGTCAAACATTGCGATAGAGAGTTCAGGAATTTTTCGTAGTTGATTTGATTCGGTTCCGACTTGTCTGAAGAAAAACATTGTAAAATTGAAAAATAGAATATTGATGTAGAATTAGTTCAGATGTGTATTTGTTGGTGCTAAACCTTATTTTAAAAACCTATATACAATACACAAGTGTCCGACTGTTAGCTCAGTGTGTTAGTGCATTGGCTATCAGCCGAAGGGTTGCAGGTACGAAACTGGTTGTTAGCATATTGGTTGTATCCTTGGACAAAGCACATAACGTACATTACCTGAAGCCAGCGGATTAATGGGTTCTTCAAGTTAAGGAAATTTGTAAATCATACACAACACACTACAATAGCTCCGGTAACCCGACGGTAGGTGCGAAGTGATCTAACGATTTCCCGTGTGTTAACCCCCTTGGTTTCCCCATTCACGGGGATAAACATGAATATTCTATCCGGTGTACGTACCATCCGCAAATCTTCGGAAAGCAAGTTTCATCAGCGAAGGCTTAAGTGGCAACCCATGTCTCAGCGCCACCAGACTTAACTGCGTCTCGCTTACATAACCACTCAGCTGGCGATCGAATGATGACAGTTCAATATACATGTCTCTGGGGAAGAGAAAGAGTTAGCAAGCGACCAGTCTTGAACCTGCAACTCTTTGGCTGAAAGCCAACGCACTAACCCACTGAGCTAATCAGGGAAAAATGTTTTCAAGGAAATATAACTATTACGGAACTAGTTTAGTTGGTTTATTTATTTTTTGCCCCAGTATTAAAAAAATCAAAAAGGAAAACGAATCAAATTGCGATACACGTCATTAAAAAAGGATATCATTTAATAAATATAGCTGACGCAGTCGCCAAACCTAGGCGAAATAACAATAATAAGCGAACAAAATTTTATTAAGACCAAAATATTTTTTTATTTGGATTATTTGCGTATTTTATTTGCATTATAAATGCTATTTTGCATTTTGGGTATCTCAACAAGATGTCAGAATCTTAGAATCCCAAAGTCTGGTTGAATTGGGTAGCTATCTGGCAGCTCATCAGGCATAAAGTATGGAAACAAAACTAGTTGCTAACCGAGATTGTTAGTGTCTTGAGAAAAGCACTGAGCAGAAATTGCCTGAATCTAATGGATTAATGGGTTCTACTAAAATGAAGGAACTAGTGTATAATATATAACACACTGCAATAGCTCCGATAACCAGACAGTGGGCGCGAAGTAATTTGAAGATTGCCCATGTGATAACACTTTTGGTTTTTCTCATTCACAGGGTTAAAATATATATCCTATGTAAGATGCTAATATGGGGATATCTAAAAATAATAAAAGCAGTTTACTTGATTTTATAACTTGGAAATGAGCGTAATTTCTTGGCTAATATTAATTCCATTGAGTTTTCAGTGGTATTTTGCGTTTGGTGATCAAATGGCTCGAAAAACTCATCTTCTTTGACCAAGCTTGAACCTGCATGATATTTGTATTTAAGATTGTATAATAATCCAACCTTATTCAGCACACATTCATATCATCCATTACAACACTATGTCCATGGGATAGAATATTCATGTTAATTACGATTGATTTATTCTGGTGGGTTAGTGCGGCGCCTTTCAGCCGAAAGGTTGCAGGTACGAAACTGGTGGTTAGTTAGTCGTTTGTGTCCTTGGGCAAGGCACTTTATGAACATTGCCTGAACCCAGCGGATTAATGGGTTCTACCAAATTTAAGGAACGTCTAAACCATACACAGCACAATGCAATAGCTCTGGATTGAGAGTTTCTTTGGCTTTAATAAAATTTATTCACTGGGTTTGGGCGATTTTTGATAGGACTAAGTGCTTTGTCTAAGAGCACAATCGAGTAGCCAGCAACCAGTTTCAATCTGACAACCTTTTGGCAAAAAGTGAAGAATTAACCCACCAAGCAACTGTTTAGCCTTAGACCTCACATACATATGGTCTGTGTGTATGCATGTGTGTGTATGGATGTGTGTGTGTGAATGTTTGTGTGAGTTTGTGCATGTGTGTGTGTGTGAATGTGTGCATTTATGTGCGTTTGTGTGTGTGTATGTGTGTGCTTGGGGCACACTGCTATGCTTTACTACCTGCAGGCTGAGAGGCCCCAATTGGGGGAAGTACCGGCTTTTTAGTGATTGGAATTGCCCCGTGCCGGAAAGATTGGGAACGATCTCCGAACGGTGAAGTGAATGAAGAGATCTGGAAATTATCAATTCTATTTAATGGGTGCAATATATTTTCTGGAGTGGTCTTGCCCCTATTACTTTTTACCCATTCCTCATATAAAGGATAAGATAAATATAGTTTATCACCATGAATTGGAAAATGCAAGGGATATTATCACATTTTTATTCGTCAGATTACTTGGTGTCCGCCATTGACATATATTTTGTACTGTGCTGTGCTGTAGAAGATTTATAAATTCTGTCAGGTAATAGAACTGTTGAATTTGATGTACAAATCTCTCATAAAGCAACCTGCATTACCGTCTGTTAAACATGAGCATCATACACTTTTCTTATATCATCAGATGGATGTTCTATATACCTGGCGTGCCACTTCATGTTGATTTGCAGTTTTATATCCACCTTGTAGGTCGGAAAACTCATATGCTCGGAAAATTGGTTGGGTCAACATAGAAGGGGTCCCGTGAGGGCCTTTGGGGTAAGTGTTGAAACCATTTACGCTGGAAATAAAGAATTATAATTATTTTTTCAGCAGAAAGGTTGCAGGTACGAAATTGGTCGCTAGCTGGTTGGTTGTGTCCTTGGGCAAGGCACTTAACAAACATTGCCAAAACTCAGTGGAATGATTGGTTTTAATAAATTGAAGGAATATGTAAATCATACACAACATACTGCAATAGCTCTGGTAACCCGACGGTGGGTGCGAGGTGATCTGACGATTGCCCGTGTGATAACGCCTATTGAGTTGTTCCCAATCATGGGAATAAACATGAATATCCTATCGTTATCGTATTCCGAAGCTTTCGAATGATAAATCGTACAAAAATTATTTCTAGAGTTCTATTAAGTCAATATACTTGTGTTCCAATTATTTTATTCGAGATAAACATGAATATAATCATATATTCTACACTGATCGAGTGATCGTAATGACTAATGAGCCTTACTTTTGTTCGCTTTCGTCATTTCTTGCTAGGATTTCAACTCTTTTTCCTCCTACGATTTTAACTTCCAATTGTGGGGTGTTATCCGTACCAAATGGGGCATTTTGTGTAACTCGCTTCATTGCAGCATGTTACAACGGAAATTGGATCAAATTTAAGTCGCCGCGATTACCGATGCTTTAGCTGTTTGTCCGTAGCAACAACTAAAATGGATACCCGGTAGTTTTATCCTCATTGAAATTATTGCACATTAAAAAAGGGGCATGTCTTCGGTATATAGTGAGGATACGATATTCATTTTTATGTAAAGAGTTTTAAAACGCAAAGGGTGGTATCACACAGGTAATTGTTAGATTGCCTAATGCCCACCGTCGGGTTACTCGGGGCATTGCAGTGTGTTCTGTATGATTGAAACGTTTCTTTAATTCAGTAGAACTCACTTCCTTAAGTTTCCATAATCGCTATTTTATTCGCTTGCCATTTTTAAATACTGGGGCAAAAAATGAATAAACTAATATAAACTAAGGCTTTTATTGTAAAGCAAGTGAAAATCTAGCCTTGTGTGAGAAACGAACCAACGACTTGGGAGAGATTAACGCTGGTGCAAGTATAAAGTGAAGAACGTCGCCATCAAGCAACAAACGTAACTGGAGCAACGCAGTCACGAGGAACAGATACCACATTGTTGATCGAAAGTTCCAGAAGTCGTCGCTTCCACACACGTTACCACACTGTCACTGGTCGACGTTTATATTCGTGCCTATGCCTGGCACTTGATTTGACTTGACGATTACCTATATAGCTAATAGTACAGTATGACTCCGACAATCCGTAATCCGTCACAAAAGGTTGATTTTATTCTTGATTAAATGCGACCATGACAAAACACGCATGTGATGATTAATTCACTATATGCGGGCACGACGTAATAAACACCAAAATTGTCTCACGCCATACTTTATTCTCTTAGCTTAATACTGCCAAAGCCACGATTTTAAACTCTAGTTAGTTTAGTTTATTTATTTTTATCTGCTTCGTTAGAATAAAGAAGAATAAAACAATTATTTCAAATCAAAAAGACAGGATAAAACGGCAAAACTATAACAGTAGTTAAAACACGTCAGTGAATAGACACATTAAAAATTAAGGAAAAAAACGACGTGGCCGTTAAACCTTACAATAATAAAAATAAATTTCAACGAAAAAAATTAAATCAAAATTAAATAATAAATTTGATGTTATTTAAGACTGAGTAAAAGTGTGCAAGCGCGACCCAGTACTAAGGGGGGAACCGGCTTTGGGAAAAAGAAAAAAACCCTAAAATGAAATTCCACCAGTGGTTAAAAAAACCGTTTCAAAACACACTTACATACATTAAATTATTTTTGGTGCAAGAACAGTTATTGCACTATATTTATTAAAGAAAGGAAATAATTTAAGCTCAAAAAAATTAATATAAAAATAATCCAAGCTCTAATAATTCAAACTCAAAAACAAAAGACAATTTGGTTGTATCGTGAGGAAAAAAGGAAGTTCGTGAAACGTTAAAGACTGCAGTCATGTTAAAGCAGATTTACAACCGTGTGAGGGGGCGTTATATGGAACTAGTGATAACAACAACTTGCGGTACATTTTGAACAATGACAAACGAGAAATTGCTACAATATTTTCCAAGTTTGGTTATATTATATAGTTCATGTGAATATTCCGGATATTGAGTTCCCTTGTACAGTCTGTCGCATTAACTGTTCGGAAACAAACATGATGCACTTTGCATGAATTAAATATTTACAGTGTTCGGGTATGACAGGCAAAGCATAAAGAGTTTGAATTCATGAGAAAACCGACAACATTTCGTTGAATAACAAATATAATTCATGTTTGGTGAATACCGTGTTTAGTTGTGGTTATTTACATTATATATAAAGGTGGGGTTTATATTATTACTTGTCTCCTCTTGGCCTGAACTTCATCTCGATAAATTTCATCGAGTATCTGTGATTGTGGAAACCATCCCAACTTGCAGCTCGGTTTGATGTGGTTTGGCACTTCAAGTACTCCCCGTTTAAGTTGGCAAGGCGACAATTACCATACCACCAAGCTCCATGGTGATAAACAGCGCAATTACCACCACCGGAATCGTTGTCAACGTCCTTGGTGCTAAAGGGTAGCCCATTGTGAACCGAAAGCGAATCTCCTACGGAAATGACGTATGAAAGCGATTAAGTATTTCCAACCCTTATCTGTTCTCATATTTACCTGCATTCCCAGAGTAACCTGACACTTTCAAAATATACTTTTCTTGAGCAGAACCGATGGAAAAGGAGCTGTTGATATAAATTATATTATTGGATAACCTGTAAATTTGTAATGTTCTTACCTGTATTTTGCAAACTTTTTCACGTTTGCACAATCTCCCAATTCAATCCGTAATTCATGATTCCCAGATCGGGTTAAAGCATGAAGATTTTCGTTTCCTTGATTTAGATTCAATCATATTAACTAATTTAAGTGATAAATATTAACAAATTAAAGCAAAACCCACCCAACCAGAATTCGTTGCTAAGGTTTCCAAACATCTCCTGATATTCAACCCAAGTTCGATAGAAGTTTTCAGAACCATCAGTCCGACGCTGAAAAACCTGGAATGTTCGTTTATTAGGTGTGAGCAATATTTCATCGATTAAAACTCCACCGACCATCCAACCGCCGCCGTCAGTGGTTTGATCGCAATAAACTTCCAAAGTTTTCTGGTTCCTTGGGTTATGTATGCGTTGTATTCCATTTTCGTTGAGTCCATACCGCAATGCTTCTTTGCAGCTTGTGGGTAATCCTAAACCAAGGAATAAATTAGAAATGACAAAAGAATGTCAATCTTAAGGTTTTGCGTTCATGCTATACTTAGTTCATGCTATATTGTAACTGCTTCGGCAGTACATATACTAGTAGCCTCAACATTTAAGTATTTGTGTGGTATCCGTGTATTAACATAGACTCAGTGGATCCCTATTTTACCGAACCCATCTTGTAGCTATTGCAGTTACACGGTATTTTACGATATACGATTTTCATGTAACGGTACAATAATCATTCATATAAATAGCTAATAACTGCTTCATTGTACGTTGAGTCTATTTTGCTCACCTGTGTAAATCACCCAATCCACAATCAGCATCGTGTCCCAGCCTGTGGGCTCGTCGGTTCGCACAAGTTCAAACAAAAAACCGTAAAGGCGGTTTCTTACAACAGTCAAGTTGAATTTATGAGGAAGGTTTGGATCTTGGGGCCTTGCTGTTGCGGTGACAAAAATTGGGACAGAACTTAAACACAAGTTGTACTTAACAAATGCCTTTCGTTTCGAGAATTGTGAATCAGATTGCAGCTCTGAGCTTCCTCTTTGAGACGCTGGTCTCTCTGTAATGTACTGGTTTAACAAAATGTCCACTATTCGAAAGAAACCAATTTCGTTACCTGATGCAACAATGTACAAACCACAGAAGATGATCAATAAAGCAAAGTATTTCATGATTTGCGGGTTAAAACTGATCACAGTCTCATACCTGACTTGTTGGCAAATGTAAAAATAACGATAAAATATTAAGCCTCTCAATGAAACCTTTTTATTTCAGAAATGAATCTAGTGTAACGTATCTAAACACCCACTGCAATATAAAGGAACTGTTAGATTGATTGTGAAAATCCAGTTAAACGACAAACAATTACTTGACGTCACAACTTATTTAAGCAATGTTCGTTAACATTCACGGAATTCTGGAACTTCTCTGCGTGACGTAAACACACGTTTGTAATAACTATGTTATATATACAAAGTGACATATATTATAGTTGTGGTTATATTCGTTTTATACAAGGTGTGATTTATCTTATTACTTCATTTTGCCAAACCTTATGCACTTGCACCCGACAATATACCGAAACGCGTTTCCAGTATTTTCCATTGATTTAAACTTTACAAAATGCAAAATTTGAACTCGTTCTCAATAAAGAGCCGACATTTCAATAAAGACCCGACATGCTTTCAATTTAAGACAGATACAGTTTGGTAAGGTAATCATGTTTATCCCTGAGTGCGGGCAAACTTTGTGGAGCTTTGTAACATAGTAGAAATCGTCGTATTACCTCGTGCCCACTGTCGGATTAGCTGAGGTACTGTCCTATGTTCCATATAAGTAAGACGTTTCTACTGATTCAATACAACCAAATAAACGACTTGATGGGTTAAATCCTGTCATGGCTGACTAGCCATTGCATATTTCGTTTTAGGATAAAATGCATAGACTGTAATATCATGATAAGTCTTTCAATGTAAGGCAAGTAAAATCTAGCCTTGTGTGAGAATCGAACCAACGACTTGGGAGAGATTAACGCAGGTGCAAGTACAAAGTGAAGAACGTCGCCATCAAACAACAAACGTAACTGGAGCAACGCAGTCACGAGGAACAGATACCACAATGTTGATCAAAAGTTCCAGAAGTCGTCGCTTCCACCCACGTTACCACACTGTCACCGGTCGATGTGACGTCAGAACCCTGCACTAATTTACTGCGGGCGTTCCGTGCATGCAAAAATGTACATTATTTTCCCGAATGTTGCAAAAATTATTGCTTGAAAAGTTCCCACTATCCAAACTGTTGCAGTTTACATTACGAATCCATAATGCTCAATTAACAGATTTATAGGTTGAACTACATCGACATATGCACATTACAATATGAATAACGGTCGTAATAAAGACAACATCTTCGGTTCAAAACTCAACCAGGCAATATATTTAACTGTACATGTTACATGAACGATAGAAGAGGGTATCCATATTTATCCCCGTAAATGGGAAAACCAAGGGGGTTATCACACGGGTAATAATCAGATCACCTCGCGCCCATCGTCGGGTTACCAGAGCTATTGCAGTGTGTTATGTATTATTTAGACGTTTATTGTTTTTTTTCTAAAACCCATAGATCCACTGGGTTCAGGCAATATCCGTTAAGTGGGGCTGCACTGATTTGCGGGACAGCACATTATTCTGTGGGACAGTGGGAAGAGGGTAAAAGGGAATTTTCGTCACTAACATAAACAGAACGGGTTATATCATGATATACCCTAACCCCGATCCGCCCAATTCAATGACGAAATAACCCGTCCCGCTCATGTTATAGTGTGTTGTCCGGACCACAAACAATTATTTGACGTCACAACTTCTTTAAGCAATGTTCGTTAACATTCACGGAATTCTGGAACTTACTCTGCGTGACGTAAACACACGTTTGTAATAACTATGTTATATATACAAAGTGACATATATTATGGTTGTGATTATATTCGTTTTACAAGATGTGATTTATCTTATCACTAAATTCTGCCAAACCTCATACACTTGCACCCGACGATATACCGAAACGCGTTTCTAGTATTTTTTTATTTAAACTTTTCAAAATACAATTTTGAACTCGTTTCTAGTAAAGAGCCGACATGCTTTCACCATACAGACAGATACGGTTTGGTAGGATAATCATGTTGTTCGTCCGTCCGACCGGTTAGTCTGGTGGTTTAGTGCGACACGACACATTCTAACCGAAAGGTTGAAGGTACGAAACAGTCCATGGTTTTGTCCTTGGGCAAGGTACTTAACGGACATTGTCTAAACCCGCGGATTAAACTTGTTATCATAGAGATTTCAACTTCTAAGATTTGGAGTCCCTGATACATTGGTATATGTATCGGCGGCGTTAACAATTTGACGGCAAAATCGAATTTTCAACGGTTTGTCTGTCATATATATCCCAGTATCGACACAACTAGCGACCTCAGTTGATCGATATGACGTCAAGTGACGATATGCTGCGTCATAACTCCCATGTACCTCAAGAGGAACAGATACCACAATGTTGATCTAAAGTTCCAGAAGTCGTCGCTTCCACGCACGTTACCACACTGTCACCGGTCGATGTGACGTCAGAGCTCTGCACTGATTTACTGGGGCGTTCCGCGCATGCGAAAATGTACATTATTTTCCCGAATGTTGCAACACTTATTGCTTGAAAGGTTTCTGAAGCTATTGCAGTGTGTTATATATGATTTTTTTTTCTAAAACACATTGATCCACTAGGTTCAGGCAAAACTTGTAATTGTTTTTTTTTCTTACTTAAGGTACTTAACGGAAATTGCCTAAGCCCGCGGATTTAAACTATGAATCATACACAACACACTGCATTAGCTCAGGTAACCCGACCTTTAATCTCCCGGCTGAGTACCGACCATCTAACAGAACTAACAGAACACTACCCCAGGCATACCTTAAATACGGGGTAACGTCACCCTAGGCATACGACAAATACAGGGCAACACTACCCCAGGCATACCACAAATACAGGGAAACACAACCCCAGGCATACCACAAATACAGGGCAACACAACCCCAGGCATACGAACGACAAATACAGGACAACACTACCCAAGGCATACGACAAATACAGGACAACACTACCCAAGGCATACGACAAATACAGGGCAACACTACCCCGGGCATACCACAAATACAGAACAACACTACCTTAGATATACCACAAATACAGGGCAACACTACCTCAGGCATACCACAAATACAGGGCAACACTACCCCAGGCATACCACAAATACAGGGCAACACAACCCCAGGCATACAACAAATACAGGGCAACACAACCCCAGGCATACGAACGACAAATACAGGGCAACACTACCTTAGGCATACCACAAATACAGGGCAACACAACCCCAGGCATATAACAAATACAGGGCAACACCATCCCAGGCATACCACAAATACAGGGCAACACAACCCCAGGCATACGAACGACAAATACGGGGCAACACTACCCCAGGCATCCATAAATACAGGGCAACACTACCCCAGGCATACCACAAATACAGGGCAACACCACCCCAGGCATACCACAAATACAGGGCAACACAACCCCAGGCCATACGAACGACAAATACAGGGCAACACCACCCCCAGGCATACCACAAATACAGAGCAACACACCCTCAGGCATACGAAAAATACAGGGCAACACAACCGACTAATACAGGGCAACACAACCGACTAATACAGGGCAACACTACCTCAGGCATACCACAAATACAGGGCAACACAACCCCAGGCATACGAACGACAAATACAGGGCAACACAACCCCAGGCATACAACAAATACAGGGCAAAATTTCTGAAATTTGGCCGTCAAAAAAGCCAAATGGCAACCCCGATCGGATGGTTAACCATTCAGTTACTCGTCTGTTCCTTTGGTCATTTTCGTTATGCATGAAAGCTTCTTATAATGGAATTTCTATGGCAATATCGCAGTACAAGATTTTTACCAGTGGACGTATACAAGGTTACTCAACCGGCTGCTGTCATTTACTCAAATACTTTTGTTAGAATTTGTAGCGGCTGCTTCTTTTATTATATTTTATATATATTGCTTTTACACGGTATACCAGTAGCAATTTTTCTTTTTTATTCGTTTGACTCCGATATGCGCAACGTTACAAGTAAAATAATGCACAAGCATAACCGGCTACGTAATCTTATAAATGGTAACGGGATGTAGGGTACGTTAAGCGTATTTCCGCCCTCGAGACCACAAGAGCCTAGGCTTTACAGACTGTGAATTTGGAAACACAGTTCTGTAACGTAATCCTAGACACCTCTGTGTCTGTGTCTCTGGTGAAACGATCTTTTATAGGCGATTTTGCAACAAAGGAAAAATGCGATGCAAAGTATCTAAAACACGTACAATAGATAATGTTTGCGCTCCGTGCAATAGAATATCTCTGCACGCTGAATTTAGAAGTTTTCCCAGGTCGTTTATCGCATCGTAAATTTAAAAAGTCTTTCGTCGATTATTCCGATTGCTTTGTTACTTAGAATTTTGATAACCAAGTGGTCAGCGTCCAGCTATCTTGGTACGACAAATTTATTATTCAGTTTTAATTATTAGCGTTTATAGTTTTTGCATTTACGGAATAAAAAACAAATCATCATTTGGATATTTAACACACTACAGGATCACTTGGAGTGCATGGATCGTTAGATCGCCTACTATATTTAGTAATTACAAAAGCCTTGGAGAAAACTTCTCTCAATAAAATAAAGATTAATGTTAGGGTTGGGGTTAAAGTTAGTTCTGGGGTTGAGATTAGTGTTTGGGACAGGGTTATAATTACTTTCCATAGCAATCTAAGCGATCCCGTAGTATTTAGAGGCACCCCAGTTTTTTTGCTAACATTAAATGCCGTCAGATAAATGGATTTAATAATAATGGTTATGTATATCCTACAATTTAGTTAACTTTTTATATTTTATCAGTTAAAATTACAAATTGTATAGTGTAAGTTAAAGATTTGACCTTTATTCATCTATACAGTTCAGGAAAAAACAAACTCAGATTTTTCTTTTTTAAATTATATATCTTTAAATTAAAACAATGTCTGTTGCAAGACATGGTATCCAAGTCGCAAAGAGAGTTGGCACAGTTCACGCGGTCAACCTAAACTGGGAGATTGGAAAATATCCCAACCAACTGGGATGCATTCATGAAAGTTTAATCCCGCTGCAAAAGAAGCTACACAAGATGGACTACATTGGGTCCAACTATTGCAAGTATGGGTTGCTGAACCACGACATGTTAAACGAGACAGATAGCGATGTAGAGGAAGCTCGTCGCCGAATGACTGAAGATGAGACCCAAGGAAGATATTTCCGAATCAACCGAGCCCTCTTACTCTCCTCAAACCAGCAGATCCTGCCCGTAGATCAGTGGACACCAATGGACGCCGACCACAACTATCTTCAGCCTCATATCAATGCTGTGCAGCAGGAAAAACAAGAGAGGTTGCTTGTCAAGTGTGCCATGCTTGATTTCGAAGACTACACAGATAGATTGTTCATGATGCCATATCGATTGATTAATTTCTTTAAAATTCGCGACATGAGGCAAAAGCTGAGAGCACAGGCAAACCCTACACTTGTGTAGTTATACTGACTGCATTCTTTTGTATCATTTGGACTTAAGGTTTATAATGATTCACAGTTTACTGTTATTTGATTTGGTTAAATAAAGTTCAACAGTTGATATGCTTTAAAATTCATATTATAACTCACTTGAAACATGTTAAATTATTGTTTATGGCTGAATAAAATCTACAAGTTTAAGTTTGTCCTGTGGTAAATTGTGTAGCAGGTTGCATCCTGTGAAATGCTGTTCAACTTAGATTGATCAGATTAGTCCGACCAGTTAGTCTGGCGGTTTAGTGCGACGCCTTTCAACCGAAAGTTTGCAGTTTCGAAACTGGTCGGTACCTTGATCAAGGCACTAAATTGACATTGGTTTTCTCATTCCCGGGGATAAACATGAATATCCTATCTTTTTTAAATTAACTATTCTATGTGTATAAATAAAGATATGGCTATGTATTGAACACCAGAGGGTGTTAGTATATTTTTACAGGGCTAAGTTTGTTTAGATTTGTCATTTTTTGCCTCAGTAATAAAAATTGGCAAACAAGTCAAATCATGACACAGAAACTGGAAGTTTTAAAGCCAGTATGTGCTCTTCACAAAGACTTATTGTGTATCGGCTGCCTAAACCACATGCATAATTAACGTCTCCAACACATACAGTAAACCCGGAGGGTTGGGAATTCAAATGCATAGTATGTTTCGATCTTCTAGTAAGTAATCAGTAGCGCAAATTGTACAATTAAAGCCCACTTACTCATAAACACGATATTGACCTATCTTTAGCACCAAGTTGTTTCATTGTGCAAGGTACTTAACGAACATTGCCTGAACCCAGTGGATTGATGGGTTCTACTGAATTGAAGGAACTTGTGAATCATACATAGCACACTGCAATAGGTCAGGCTCAAGGTGATCTCATTTCTATCTGAAATTCTATCCTATAGCACTGCTTAAATCCCGCAATAGTCACAACCTTGCCAAAGCATTGCTGTTTTTACTTATCTTTAAGCCAAAATAATTATAATTTTGATTTAATACATTTCCCTTCTAATCTATATTAACATCATCTGACCCCATTCACAGAAGTGACATTTTAAGAGTTGTGTAAAATATGAGTTTATTGTTAACATTCAAATACAATAAAATAGGTACAAGAAATGATCAAATAAAAAGAAGTATTGCTCTAAGGAGGGTACAGCACACTGAACATTGTATTTTGGTAAATAGGGAAAACATGAAAATATAAGCATTTTATCTCTTTTTGGCGAATAATACATCAAAGAAAAAAAAATGTAAATAATTTATTTTAGTTTCTCCAAAAGCCGAAAATACTTTCACAGGAGTGGGAGTGGAATTGTGCCTACACCCACACCGCCCTCGTGTGCCCACATCCTGTCTGATTTCTTCCACGAATTTGTCTCCGGATCGTAGACTTCAACTGAGTTGAGGTTGGTGCAGCCGTCGTAGCCTCCCAGAGCAAATATCTTTCCTCCACTGATGGCAACACCGACTCTGCTTCTGCGCATGCTCATGGGAGCAACAAAACACCACTGGTTGGTCACTTGGTCAAACACTTCAACCGTGTTGAGGAATTTCTGTCCGTCGTATCCCCCGAATACGAACATACATCCTTGTAGAGAAGCAACCCCGTGCCTGCATCGTTTCGAGAGCATTGGTACCTTCATGCACCATTTATCCAAGCTCAAGTCGTAGCATTCGACCGAATTGAAGATGGACAGCCCATCATGGCCACCGAGAACGTAGACGCTCGCTTCAAAGACGCCTACAGCTGCAGCACTGCGGGCTTTGTTCATTGGGCTTAGCCGCTGCCATTCTTGAGTGTGTGGTCTGAAAACCTCACAGGAGTTGAGAGATGCCACACCATCGTACCCGCCGCACACAAAGATTTGATCGGCGTGTGCGACGCAACCGAGCGCGCTTCGTTTCTCATGCATCGGTTTAATGTTGCACCATTCGTCGGTTTCAGGAATGTACATTTCAACTGTATTCAATCGGTTCATACCATCGTACCCACCCACAGCGTACAGCTGCCCCGCAAGCACAGCCACACCAACTCGACTGCGGCATGTTTTCATTGAATTCACAAGTTCCCATCGCCCTGCAAGACCAGAGTATTTCTCCACAGTGTTAAGGGCTTCACCAGCAGATGTAAGCCCTCCCACTGCGTAGATCATTTCATGAATTTCTGCGCAGTACCTCGGTCGTACCATGTTTGGAGGGAACTCAGCGCGACGATCAGGCATCAGATGGTAATCTTTTGCTTTATCCACAAGATCCCTGCATTTCAGACACGATTTAATGGCAACATCCATTTGAATAACATCAGTTAAAAACTGAGGGCGCAACAAGGGCAAACGGACATGTTGTAGGAGTTCATGCATATATTCTGATCTCTTGTTGTAGTTATGTTTTACCCAAGCCGCAGCCGCGGAAAATATCTGCTCTTCCGATTTCACATTCAATTCATTCCGGGACAACATAATTAAAACCTTATCTTTTGGCAGTTCAAGAAATTCATCAGATTTAGAAACTTCAACAAAATGTTGGTTTAGGTAACTTTTAGCTTTTTCCACAAGTGGTGTGCACATGAGCATTTCAGCAAATTCACTAATTCCAAGACAGTTGTTGGGGTGTAAATGAGATTTCATAAAATTTGCGCAAAAATCTTTTACCACTTGAAGTTGTAGAAAATTTGCACCAATCATAACAGACTGAACAGTTTCAACATTCACTGTTATTTTCCCGGTGTAAGCGTAGTTAATAAGGTGTTCAAGAGCGTGGTCATCTATAGAATTAATAACTATCTCATTTACATTTGCTTCAGCCATATCCGTGGTAAACATGGTTGTGAAATATGGTATTACGGCGGCAAGGACAATCTTGTGTGCAGTGAATTTCGATCCGTTAACCTTTAGTGTGACGTCGCACATTTTTCCTTGCCCTCTTATTTTCTGCATCACGTCAAACGCTTGTGAGGAGAATGACTGACAATCCAAAGTCTCTTCCGTGTCCTCATGGTCAATGTCATGGAGTGAAAATGCCATTAAAATTTAAAATGTTCTATATACCGGGCAATTTTTCTGAAAACGAAAAAATATACTAATGTACGGTAGTTAATTTTTTCTATTAAAAAAAGAACATTTAAAGACAATTTTTCCAAAAAAATATATTTTTTCTAAAATAAAGAAACATTTAAAGACAGTTTTTCTAAAAAAAAGAAACATTTTAAGACAGTTGTTCTAAAAAACAAACATTTAAAAAGAGTTTTTCTAACAAAAAAAAACGTTTAAATATAGTAATTTCTTTAAAATATAGGATATAATAGAGAGATAAAAAATTTGACAGCCACGTTTTAAACTATTACCTGAATCTGAATATTCGAGTACTAACGCTAATCATTAACCAACAACATGTTATTTCAAATCTTTCATTTAACAGACTGTGCTGTGCCCACTAACATTTGTTTAACCTTATTCGGCTCTCACAACAGACTGATTTGAATAATAGATTCGGTAAACGGAAACTGACAGGAAAGCACATGAAATGACTAAAAAGCCATGGCGTCATGTATTGTGACGCCACAATAGAAATTACAATGACGTTATTATGTGTTGATGCAACATACAATTGTTGATTGGCAAACGCCAGGTACATAAATAGACAACATACACAAATAAATTTGGCTAGCGATACTGTGACTTGGTGGGATCTAAAGCATAAAGGTTTGGGTTCGATTGTTACTCTGACAACTTCCTCGTGTTATCCGATAATGCAAGTAGTCAGGCAACACTAAAAAGAGGGAAGGAGGAAAACCGACCACTAAAATTACTCTAAATACTACAGGATAGCTTGGATCGCTTATATATAATGTTAGGGTTGGGGTTCAAGTTAGTTCTGGGGTTGAGATTAGTGTTTGGGACAGGGTTAGAATTGCTTTCCATAGCAATCTAAGTGATCCAAGCGCTTCAAGCGATCTAAGCGATCCTGTAGTATTTAGAGGCACCCCTAAAATTATGAAAACTAATTCTAATCCTGCCCTAACAATATTCTTAACCCCGGATCTAACGCAAACTTAAACCCTAGTTCTTACACTAACCATAATATAATATTAACTTTATTTTAGCGGGTAGTTTTCATATATTACCATTTCCCTCATTTTAGTTTCCTCCCACGTAGCCACAATCCTGCAAATAAAAAAGACCAATACAAAGTTATATTGGCGCGAAGTGATCTGACGATTGCCCGTGTGTTAACCCCCGTGGTTTTCCTATTCACGGGGATAAACATGAATAGCCTAACCTTTCCTATATATTTACCACTACTGACTGTCAACCACTTTTTGAATGATCAAATAAATAATTTCATTCCTTGTACCGAACAAAATAAAATACCGTGGTTTATCGTATGTTCTTAGTTCCGAATTTACCAATCCCTTTGTTAGTGCGTCATAAGACAAAAAAGTGCGTCATCAGACACTGTCGTGTTACCTAAGACGTTGTATCATATGGCATCCTATTGTATTAGTGTCACGGGTATTTGACAACATTGGTTTGCGTTCAACCTTTTAAGCACTGGTTTCATAGAAAATGATATTTGGTTTTTGGTTTACACGGTTAGTTAAGCTGCCGCCGACAAGTTGGATCGTTCCTTAAATCACTTAACGGACTTTGCCTAAAACCACTGGTTTAATGGGTTCTACTTAAATTATTTTCTCAAATATATTCAACACACTACAGTATCTCTGGTAACCCGACGGTGGACGTGAGGTGATTTGATAGACTGTTTGTTAACTCCCTTAGTTTTCCCATTCAGCGTGATAAACACGAATATTCTTTCCTATTTAGGCCGATGCACACTTAGAACGATGTGGGCGACGGCAAAATATGAAAGGATGGCGGGCGACAAATCATCGCTCAGAGAATCAATAGGACTATACACCAGAAAATCACTCTTGGAGCGATAAATCGCTTTATCGCTATACTTTTCTGGTATCCTGCCAGTTTCGACAGGTAACTGGTGATGTAATGTTATCTTCGTAAGTGAGCCTCGACCTTTACCGAAAAATATGCCAAAAAAATTCAAATTTTGGAATCTAATTTTAATCTTAGTAACTTTCTTGGGTTGTGTCCTTGGGCAAGGCACTGAGCAGTCATTGCCTGAACCCGGCGGATTAATAGATTCTATTAAATTAAAGGAACGTCTCAACCATACACAACACACCGTAATAGCTACGGTAACCCGACGGTGGGCGCGAGGTGATCTGACGATTATACCCGTGTGTAAACCCCCATGGTTTTCCCATTTATGGGGATAAACATAAATATTTTATCTTATCCTATTGCGCAATTTAATTGCTTTGATTTATACAAACAGCAATATGGTTATTACCATGCTGTAAAATATAAATTTAGGACGGTTTTCACACGTGGTCCGGCCCGATGGTCTAGCGGTTAAGTACATCGCCTTTAATCGAAAGGTTCCAGGTGCGAAACTGGTCTCTAGCTAGTCGGCTGTGTCCTTGGGCAAGGCACTTTACGGACATTGCCTGAACCCAGCGGATTAATGGGTTCTACCAAATTGAAGGAACATGTCTATCATATACAATACACTGCAATAGCTCCGGTAACCCGACGACGGGCGCGAGGTGATCTGACGATTGCCCGTGTGTTAACCCCCTAGGTTTTCCCATTCACGGGGATAAACATGAATATCCTATCCTATCCTATATCCTACGTTTAAGCAACACCAAGCCACTTAATATCTAATTATACACCATAACAACAATGCGCCATGAAACCACGAAGTTTCGAGTTTCGAGGCGGCCCTAAACAAAAACAGTGACGCATCTTATTCAACCTTCTACTAATTAACTTCTCGAATATATTCGACACACTGCAGTATCTCTGATGGTAACCCGACGGTGGGCGCGAGGTGATTTGACGATAGACTGTGTGTTAACCCCCTTGGTTTTCTCATTTAACGTGATAAACATGAATATTCTTTCCTATTTAGGAAAATAAATTAACCATCCGCTGTCTAGGTAGTATGCTTGCCAACAAAAAGACTGTGGGTAGCAATATTAAATTTGTATTGCGCAAATTAATGCGGGTAAAAATATCGCTGCTTGGTGGTGCGGTTTCACCATTTACCCATATGAACGTGGAGAAAATCTTGCTTTGGTGTCAAAACATCATCCTCGGCTTCCATCAATGGTGCAAGTTGAGCCAAATCTTCTACGGTTGGCATACCTTTATTCTTGGCGTCTGTAATGAAGAGTTTTATAACAATAAAATCAATCAAGTGGAAAAGGATCCAACAAGAAAGACAGTTTGCCAGGATCTATATTATATATAATGGCGAGAGAAGTAGACCATAATATACTTGATGTAGATTTCATTGCACATAGGTTGGCATCGCAGCCACTTCACTTACTCCAAGGAAACAAAAACGCAGAAACTTCTTCACTGGCGAGGCAGAAAACAACAAGAAGAACGATGAGTAGTTTGCGATCCATCTTTGAGATAATTATCAGAGACTGTACATCCAAGAAGAATTCCATTCAATATATACCTTCGCTTTTCCTGTCAACCGACTGGAAGCTCTTTAATGATTTCCGTTCAATATAAGCCTGATATCTAATTGGCACTTTATTGTAGAGAAAGAATATGTTACAGAGTAAACAATCTATGAGAAGTCTGTCCCAGGAGCTGGAAGGAAAATCATTAGGCACATTAATGATTTCCATAACTTCCCCTTCTCGAAAATGAGTCCCCGAAATTTGCATTTTTTTCTGCTAACAAACCGTGCATGGAAAACGTATCGGTCGCGTTAACTATTCGGCCACACGACCGTACAAAGATGAATTTCGTAGAAAAATAAATATGTTAAACATTGCACAATGTAAGCTAGTGGATACTTGGTTTCACCGATTAGCTCTAAATGTAGTTGGTCCCAATGTGATGATTACCCGTGTAATGATACCTCTGTATTAGATATGTCGTACCACCGAATGTTTAACTGCTGGATCGAATAGTTGTGAGAATGCGATTTGAAAACGCTCTCACCGACAGACCATTTTGTCATTAGAAACATTGTAAATGTGATTTTGGAACAATACTGGATGTTAGGCTATGCTTCTCAATGAGTATAATTGTATTCCGTGGCGAATAGTTTAGTGGGTTAGGCCGTCGTGTTTCTGCCGAACGGTTGCAGGATCGAATGTGGTCGCTAGCTATTCGGTTATGCCAAGGCACATATCGAAAATCTAAAAGAGCGCTTTAACTATATAAAACCAATGCAATAGCTTTGGATCCGACGGTGGGTGCACGGTTATCTTGTTTTGCCCGTGTGGTAACATCCCTTGCGTTTTTCCATGTACATAAAAATGTTATATCTATGTTACCAAAAAGTAACATCATGTACTTCTAGCTCGTTAAATGGTTTGAACTAAACAGCAGTCTATGAACCTTTTTCATCGATGGACGGTTTGTCAGCAGAAAAAAATGGAAATTTTCGGGGACTCATCTTTCGAGAAGGGGAAGGTATGGAAATCATTAATGCGCTTAATGATTTTCCTTCCAGCTCCTGGGACCGACTTCCCATAGATTGTTTACTCTGTAGCCTATTCTTTCTTCACAATAAAGTGCCAATTCAGGATTATTGAACGGAAGATATCAAATCGCTTTCAGGCGGTTTAAAGGAAAAGCGAAGATTAGGATTAGGATAGGATCCTTTTTGTAAACACGATTTTCGATAATTATGTAGTATTCACTCTCTTTTTTGTTTTTTTTACGTTACACTGGTAAATTATCCAGTAAAGAGTTCTTTGGAATAAACCTGTTAAAATTTCCAGGAATCCTAACTGACATCCTTTTATATTATGCCTCGACGTTTAACCGTGTGCAGGATAATTATTCTCTTTGTTGTCAACAAAATCTACCTTACTTATTAATTGTTGCACTGATGCAATTTGCTGACACCAAATCATACAAGCGCGCCCGCATTGATTTCACTGCAGTTACTATTTACGATACTAGCATCTATCCTTCAAAGGAGCGATAAATTAACGATCCGCTGTCTAGGTAGTATGCTCTTCAACAAAAATACTGTGGGTAGCAATATTCAATTTGTATTGCGCAAATCAATGCGGGTACAATTATTGCTGCTTGGTGGTGCGGTTCACCAGCTGTGATGAAAGTGGTGTAAGTGGAAAAGATCTTGCTTTGGTGTCAAAACCTCATCCTCGGCTTCCATCAATGGTGCAAGTTGAGCCAAATCTTCTACGGTTGGCATACCTTTATTCTTGGCGTCTGTAATAAAGATTTTTATAACAATCAAATCAATCAAGTTGAAAAGGATTCAACAAGAAAACATTTCGTATGGATCTATATTACATGTAATGGCGAGAGAAGTAGACCATAGTATACTTGATGTAGATTTCATTGCACATAGGTTGGCATCGCAGCCACTTCACTTACTCCAAGGAAAACCCGGGACTATCGCAGAAACTTCTTCACTGGCGAGGCAGAAAACAACAAGAAGAACGATGAGTAGTTTGCGATCCATCTTTGAGATAATTATCAGAGACTGTATATCCAAGAAGAATTCCATTCAATATATACCTTCGCTTTTCCTGTCAACCGACTGGAAGCTCTTTGATGATTTCCGTTCAATAAGCCTTATATCTAATTGGCACCTTTTTTTAGAGAAAGAATATGCTACAAGAACGTAAACAATCTATGGGAAAAGTCGGTCCCAGGGAGCTGGAAGGAAAATCATTAAGCGCATTAATGATTTCCATAACTTCCCCTTCTCGAAAAATTTGTCCCCGAAAATTTCCAATTTTTTTCTGCTAACAAACCGTCCATCGATGGGTGGGAGTCTGTTGCGTTTTCAAATTACAGCAGAACCCCGCTTGAGGACCACCTCGATAACACGACCACCTCACTATCAGGACTACTTCAATACGGTCCCAAATAATTTACTATGGTAATGCATTGCATTCTGTTTCAATAACGCGACCACCCCGGTTTCCAGAGCAGGACCGCCATATTTTGGTCCAAAACTTCGAATTTAGCTCTGCTAAAGCGACCACAAGTGCCCAATAATGTGCTTTTGTCACCAAACTAATAAGGTTAAATTTCTTTTATGACTAAAACAATACGATTACATGAGCGCGTACACACACAAATAAAATTGTGCCACACAGAACTTAGTCTTATAAGATAAACTTCAGTACTAACAGTTGTTTAAAATCATTTTGCAGTGTCTGATAAAAATAACGGCATTTAGTACAAAATTAGTAAAATTTCGGCCTTTTTGGCTGCATATGACGACAACTTGTTTCAAAGCAAAACTCGTTAAAACGACCAACCCGCTAACGCGAACTGATTTTAGCAAAGAGTAACATTATTTACTTACAGCTTGTCAAACGGTTTGCAATAAGCAACAGATTCCCATCCTTTTCCATCGATGGACGGTTTGTTAGCAGAAAAAAATGCAAATTTTCGGGGACTCATCTTTCGAGAAGGGGAAGTTATGGAAATCATTAATGCGCTTAATGATTTTCCTTCCAGCTCCTGGGACCGACTTTCCATATATTGTGTACTCTGTAACATATTCTTTCTTTACAATGAAGTGGCAATTAGATACTACGATAGCCTATTGAACGGAAGATATCAATGCGCCTCCAAGATGTTGCCTAGAAAAGCGAAGTTTTATATTGAATGGGATCCTTCTCGGCAATACGGTCTTCGATGATTATGTAGGATTCACTATCTTTTTTGTTTTTTTACGTTACGCTGGTGAAATATCCAGTGAAGAGTTCTTTGGAATAAACGTGTTAAAATTTTCAGGAATCCTAACTGACAACCTTTTATATTATGCCTCGACGTTTAACCGTGGGCAGGATAATTATTTTCTTTGTTGTCAACAAAATCTACATTAACTTATTGATTGTTGCACTGATGCAATTTGCTGACACCAAATCACATAAGCGCGCCCGCGTTAATCTAATTCACTGCAGTTACAATTTACGATACTAGCATCTATTCTTCAAAGGAGCGATAAATTAACGATCCGCTGTCTAGGTAGTATGCTTGCCAACAAAAAGACTGTGGGTAGCAATATTCAATTTGTATTGCGCAAATCAATGCGGGTACAGTTATTGCTGCTTGGTGGTGCGGTTCACCAGCTGTGATGATGAAGGTGGTGTAATTGGAAAAGATCTTGCTTTGTCAAAACATCATCTTCGGCTTCCATCAATGGTGCAAGTTGAGCCAAATCTTCTACGGTTGGCATACCTTTATTCTTGGCGTCTGTAATGAAGATTTTTATAAAAATCAAATCATCATCAAGTTGAAAAGAATCCAACAAGAAAGACACTTCGTCAGGATCTATATTACATGTAATGGCGAGAGAAGTAGACCATAATATACTTGATGTAGATTTCATTGCACATAGGTTGGCATCGCAGCCACTTCACTTACTCCAAGGAAACAAAAACGCAGACACTTCTTCACTGGCGAGGCAGAAAACAACAAGAAGAACGATGAGTAGTTTGCGATCCATCTTTGAGATAATTATCAGAGACTGTACATCCAAGAAGAATTCCATTCAATATATACCTTCGCTTTTCCTGTCAACCGACTGGAAGCTCTTTGATGATTTCCGTTCAATAAGCCTTATATCTAATTGGCACTTTATTTTAGAGAAAGAATATGTTACAGAGTAAACAATCTATGGGAAGTCGGTCCCAGGAGCTGGAAGAAAAATCATTAGGCGCATTAATGATTTCCATAACTTCCCCTTCTCGAAAATGAGTCCCCGAAAATCTCCATTTTTTTCTGCTAACAAACCGTGCATAGAAAACGTATCGGTCGCGTTAACTATTCGGCCACACGACCGTACAAAGATGAATTTCGTAGAAAAATAAATATGTTAAACATTGCACAATGTAACCTAGTGGATACTTGGTTTCACCTATAAGTTTTAAATGTAGTTGGTCCCTATGTGATGATAACCCGGGTAATGATACCTCTGCATTGGATATGTCGTACCACCGAATGTTTAACTGCTGGATCGAATGGTTGTGAGAACGCGATTTAAAAACTCTCACAACGACAGAGCACTTTGTCAATGGAAACATTGTAAATGTGATTTTGGAATAATACTGGATGTTAGGCTATACTTCTCGATGAGTATAAACTAACAATTGTATTCCGTGGCGAATAGTTTAGTGGGTTAGACCGTCGTGTTTCTGCCGAACGGTTGCAGGATCGAATGTGGTCGCTAGCTATTCGGTTATGCCAAGGCACATATCGAAAATCTAAAAGAGCGCTTTAACTATATAAAACCAATGCTATAGCTTCGGATCCGACGGTGGGTACAGTTATCTTGTTTTGCCCGTGTGGTAACATCCCTTGCGTTTTCCCATGTATATAAAAATGTTTTATCTATGTTACCAAAAATTAAAAATATGTACTTCTAGCTCGTTAAATGGTTTGAAATAAACAGCAGTCTATGAACCTTCTCCTTCGATGGACGGTTTGTCAGCAGAAAAAAATAGAAATTTTCGGGGACTCATCTTTCGAGAAGGGGAAGTTATTGAAATCATTAATGCGCTTAATGATTTTCCTTCCAGCTCCTGGGACCGACTTCCCATAGATTGTGTACTCTGTAGCATATTCTTTCTTCACAATAAAGTGCCAATTAGATATCAGGATTATATTGAACGGAAGATATCAAAGCGCTTTCAGGCGGTTGACAGGAAAAGCGAAGGTATATATTGAATGGAATTCTTCTTGGATGTACAGTCTCTGATAATTACCTCAAAGATGGATCGCAAACTACTCATCGTTCTTCTTGTTGTTTTCTGCCTCGCCAGTGAAGAAGTTTCTGCGATAGTTCCGGGTTTTCCTTGGAGTAAGTGAAGTGGCTGCGATGCCAACCTATGTGCAATGAAATCTACATCAAGTATACTATGGTCTACTTCTCTTGTCGTTATATATAATATAGATCCTGACGAAATGCTTTCTTGTTGGATCCTTTTTAACTTGATGATGATTTGATTGTAATAATAATCTTCATTACAGACGCCAAGAATAAAGGTATGCCAACCGTAGAAGATTTGGCTCAACTTGCACCATTGATGGAAGCCGAGGATGATGTTTTGACACCAAAGCAAGATTTTCTCCACTTACACCACTTTCATCACAGCTGGTGAACCGCACCACCAAGCAGCAATAATTGTACCCGCATTGATTTGCGCAATACAAATTGAATATTGCTACCCACAGTCTTTTGTTGGCAAGCATACTACATAGACAGCGGATCGTTAATTTATCGCTCATTTGAAGGATATATGCTGGTATCGTAAATTGTAATTGCAGTGAATTAGATTAACGCGGGCGCGCTTGTATGATTTGGTGTCAGCAAATTGCATCAGTGCAACAATCAATAAGTTAATGTAGATTTTGTTGACAACAAAGATAATAATTATCCTGCACACGGTTAAACGTCGAGGCAATAATATAAGGATGTCAGTTAGGTTTCCTAGACGTTTTAATACGTTTATTCCAAAGAACTCTTCACTGGATATTTTAACCGCGTGACGTAAAAAAAAGAAAAAAAAGATAGTGAATACTACATAATTATCGAAGATCGTGTTTACAAAAAGGATCCTATCCTAATCTTCGCTTTTCCTGTAAACCGCCTGAAAGCGCTTTGATATCTTCCGTTCAATATAATCCTGATATCTTAAATTGGCACTTCATTGTAGAGAAAGAATATGTTACAGAGTACACAATCTATGGGAAGTCGGTCCCAGGAGCTGGAAGGAAAATCATTAAGCGCATTAATGATTTCCATAACTTCCCCTTCTCGAAAGATGAGTCCCCGAAAATGCCCCATTTTTCTGCTGACTAACCGTCCATCGATGAAGAAGGTTCATAGACTGCTGTTTATTTCAAACCATTTAACGAGCTAGAAGTACACGATGTTACTTTTTGGTAACATAGATAAAACATTTTTATGTACATGGGAAAATGCAAGGGGCGTTACCACACGGGCAAAACAAGATAACTGTTCACCCTCCGTCGGATCCAAAGCTATTGCATTGGTTTTATATAGTTAAAGCGCACTTTTAAATTTTCGATATGTGCCTTGGAATAACCGAATAGCTATATCGACCACATTCGATTCTGCAACCGTTCGGCAGAAACACGACGGACTAACCCACTAAACTATTCGCCACGGAATACAATCATTTATACTTATCGAGAAATATAGCCTAACATCCAGTATTTATTCCAGAAATTACATTTACAATGATCCCAATGACAAAATGGTCTGTCGGTGATGAGCGTTTTTAAATCGCATTCTCACTACTATTCGATCCAGTGGTTAAACATTCGGTGGTACGGCATATCTAATACAGAGGTATCATTACACGGGTTATCATCACATTGGGACCAACTACATTCGGAGCTAATCGGTGGAACCAAGTATCCACCAGGTTACATTGTGCAGTGTTTAACATATTTATTTTTCTACGAAATTCATCTTTGTACGGTCGTGTGGCCGAATAGTTAACGCGACCGATACGTTTTCCATGCACGGTTTGTTAGCAGAAAAAAATGGAAATTTTCGGGGACACACTTCTCGAGAAGGGGAAGTTATGGAAATCATTAATGCGCCTAATGATTTTCCTTCCAGCTCCTGGGACAGACTTCCCATAGATTAGGTACTCTGTAACATATTCTTTCTTCACAATAAAGTGCCAATTAGATATCAGGCTTATTGAACGGAAATCATCAAAGAGCTTCCAGTCGGTTGACAGGAAAAGCAAAGGTATATATTGAATGGAATTCTTCTTGGATGTACAGTCTCTGATAATTATCTCAAAGATGGATCGCAAACTACTCATCGTTCTTCTTGTTGTTTTCTGCCTCGCCAGTGAAGAAGTTTCTGCGTTTTTGTTTCCTTGGGGTAAGTGAAGTGGCTGCGATGCCAACCTATGTGCAATGAAATCTACATCAAGTATACTATGGTCTACTTCTCTCGCCATTATAATATGATATAGATCCTGACGAAATGTCTTTTTTTGTTGACTCGTTATTAAGTCAATTAATTTGATTGTTTTAAAAATCTTCATTACAGACGCCAAGAATAAAGGTATGCCAACCGTAGAAGATTTGGCTCAACTTGCACCATTGATGGAAGCCGAGGATGATGTTTTGACACCAAAGCAAGATCTTTTCCACCTTCATATGGGCAGATGGTGAAACCGCACCACCAAGCAGCAATAATTGCACCCGCATTGATTTGCGCAATACAAATTAAATATTGCTACCCACAGTCTTTTTGTTGGCAAGCATACTACCTAGACAGCGGATCGTTAATTTATCGCTCATTTGAAGAATAGATGCTAGTATCGTAAATTGTAAGCTGGAAGGAAAGCCATTAAGCGCATTAATGATTTCCATAACTTCCCCTTCTCGAAAAATGTGTCCCCGAAAATTTCCATTCCATTTTTGCGCCCGTTCATACAATATCCGCAATAAGGAATTCAAAGAAAAAGTAGGGGTCCTATAATCTCGTGCGACCTTGTTATAAAAATGGCAAAGTATAGCTCTTTTGGTGTGAATTGGAAAGAATTTTTATTATCGGGTTAAGGTTTGAAACCACAAAAGGTTCGTTACTTAGTCCATTTTAATGTGCAATTCGGTATATGTATCGATCGCTTTAACCATTTGACAAAACGTACAAACTGTTTATTAAACATATTAAACTGGATATCTCTGTTGCTTGTAATCGCTAGGTATCAGTAGAGAGACTAATAACAAGGTAAGCACTTAATGTACATCAAACTGAGGCTACAGCTGATCGACATTTGTGACGTCATACAGTAGCTTATGGGAACTCCTGATGTATTATGGGTAATTTTTGTCCTAGGAGAGAGTTGTTCATGCGAAACGACAAGTAACTTGTGGAAACACATGGTGTATTGTGGATTATATCTACCGGTATATATCTAGCGCGCTTCTGTATGAAGATTTTAAAACATTTCGAAATGTGATGGGTGCTAAACCAAATGCTGGGTATTCAGTGGTGTGCTTAGTCTATGTACTGCACACACTATTTATTCTATGAAACTGCACACACTATTTGCGTGAAAACTAACTCTAAGCCTGAACCCCAACCCTAACGCCAATCTCTACCTGAACACCAATCCTAACCCAATCAGTCAACCATGGGGTTATTGTGCATTGGTATTGATATAATACCGGTATTAAATTTGCGGTAGCCTACCTCTAAATACTACAGGATCGCTTGGATTGCATGGATCGCTTACTATACTTCGTAATTACAAAAGCTATAATATTAATGTTAGGGTTGGGGTTAAAGTTAGTTCTGGGGTTGAGATTAGTGTTAGGGACAGGGTGAGAATTACTTTCCATAGCAATCTAAGTGAATCAAGCGCTCCAAGCGATCCCGTAGTATTTAGAGGCACCCTTAAATTTGTGAATTTTCTGGATATTGATCAAGGAGATGCGGTTTTAAAATCATCTTTGCCGATATACAGTTTGAAAAGAAGAGAATCGGCCTAAAAAAAGAAAAAAAGATTTTAAAAAATTACGCACAACACACCAGGAGTTCCGACAAGCGACTCAGTGACGTCACAAATGTCGATCAGCTGTAGCCTCAGTTTGATGTACATTAAGTGCTTACCTAATAACAAAGTATTTTATTTACGAGACAGTTCACACCGGAGCTATGTATTTAGGATCACCCATGCTTTCTAGAATGGGGCTCCAAAAGGGGGAAACTAAATGGATGGGAAAGCGGAAAACTTCACACTATAATGAAAATTAGGGTATTAGAGTTAGTTTTAAACATGGGGTTGGAGTTAGGGTTAGTTTTGGGGTTGAAATTAGTGTTTAAGGTAGGGGTTAGTTTCCGCAATTTTAATATGTAGTTTCTCTTCTTTTCGCTTTCCCTCTTTTTAGTGTTGCCCTACCAATAGGTCTTAAAATGTTTATTTATAAGCAATGCAAAGTCTTCCCCCAAGTTTATTTACGTATAAATAGCTTGGTGGAATGGTGGGTTACTAGGGTTAGTGTGTTGTCTTTCAGCCAAAGGATTGCAGGTTCGAAATTGGTTGTTAGCTTGTCGATTAGGCAAGGCATTTACTAGGCATTGCCTAACCCAAATGGAATAATGGGTTGAACTAAAATTGAAGGGACGTGTGAATGATACACAACACAGTGCAATATCTCTGATAACCTGATAATTATGTTAACCCCTTGGTTTTCCCATTCACGATTATAAACATGAATATTCTATCCTAGCTTTTCAGGACAACACTAAAAGACAGAAAAGCAGGTAGGAGGGAAGGAGGAAAACTCTTATGACTAATCTCAACCCAAGGACGAACCTTAACTCCAACCCTATGTTTAAAACTAGAAGTAATGTGATAATCTTCATTTTAGTTATCAGTGGCCCTCCATCTCTCCTTACTTTACCTACTTTTAGTTTTCTTTTCATGATGTTGATTGAATTAATTCGTCCACAGATAATGTGTACAAGTGTATATACCAGTAGTTCTTCACAAACCATTACCACATGACCATGAGTCGTGACGTTAAAAGAAATCTCGAAGTCGCCAAACCACGGCCCAGAAGTATTTCACCAAGACAATTGGGAACGAACCAAAAAGCTAATTTGAACAACAACCATTCGGCCAAATCTCCCCTTTCATATAGAGAACCACCCAAAAGGATTAATAGCTCCCGGGCGAAAGCATCTCCGGCAAAAAATACGTCTTCAATGAAAACTAAAGAGCCAACCACAATCATCACCAAAACAAAGTATGTAGGCTATCACCACATGTGTCTATATATCTAGAGCAGTGGTTCTTAACCTTTTTTGCACCATGGCTCCCTTGCGCGTTAAATGTCAGTTTACATCTTTAAATACAAAGATGAGGGGCGTAAACCAAAATACAGCAACACAATCGGTATTTCAGTTATTTTATGACACCATACTTAGATCTTGAAGCAGGATTGTGATTAATGACAGGCTAGCGTTTGAATGCTGTGCTCTGTATGTTTTTCCAGGGAAAGAAGAAGCGTATTTTATACATGAAAATATTTTTAAATATTGTAACACAACTGACCTAATGTACTTTTGATTTAGAAAAACCAAAAAAAACATGTGCAGCAAAAGTTTAGTTTTGTTCGCAAAGCTCAGATTCTCAAAATTAATAAAAAATATTTTGTAAATTTATTAAGGCTCGCACCCCCCTAAAAATGTCTATACCCTCGGTTAAGAACCAGTGATCTAGAGGATAAACATTAACATCCTATTCTATCCTATCCATGTTTATCAATATGAATGAAAAACGCAATAGGAGTTATTAAATGGCAATCGTCAGATCACCTTGTGCCCACCGCCTGTGTATAGCCTAATTCACACGTTCCTTTAATTTTGTAGAACCTATCATTCCACTAGGTCAGGCAATGTCCGTTAAGTGCCTTGTCCAAGGACACAACGACTAGCTAGCGACCAGTTTTAAAGCTGCAACCTTTCGGCTGAGAGGAGACAAACTAACCCAGCAGACTGAACTGTGGGATAAAATGATTTCTACATTATACCCCGTTTAAAAAGGAATATATTTGAATATCATTCCGTATAATACTCATGTATTCAATTTCAATTATGATGTATAATAATTTGTGAAATATTGTCCAAATGTATAGTGATGTGTAAAATGTAGAGATCAGGTTTAGCACCAGACAGACAAGTAAACAGTAACCTAAATTAAATATTAACCTTTCCAGATCAATCCCACAACCACTGCCTGCCAAACTCCTACTCGTATCGAGCAAGTGCAAGTACGCTGCGGTGCTGGAGAAGTCAGTTCATCCCGATGTAATAGCGATCCTGTACAACTACGAGAGCAATAATTTCAACTCTTTGCTAGCGTTGATTTGTGCTTCACTAGAGCATGGACAAAAGGTTTGTATCTTGTGCTCACTTGGGTCTAAAACAGAAGTGGGCACACTTTTTGAATCAGAGGACAAAATTATTGCATTTATAAACTGGCGGGCCAAGTGATCGAGCCGCCACTCACATATAGTTTGTCACTGTTGGTAAACAACATTACGCTAAGAATAAGTTTATGCAGATTCGAAACTGGTCTCTAGCTAGTTGGTTGTGTTCTTGGGCAAGGCACTCAATGGACATTACCTGAACCCAGCGGATTAATGGGTTCTACCAAATTGAAGGAACGTGTCTATCATATACAACACAGTGCACTAGCTCTGGTAGTCCGACAGTGAGCGCGAGGTGATCTGAAGGAATGCACTTAAATATCTTATCCTATCTTGAAATATATTATCCAGGTGAATTGCGTTGCGTGCATGATGACATGCAAACCGAGCGGAATGTTCATGGTTCCATTGAACAATGGGGAGGGAAACCTGACTTCAACTTCATTGACTTCTAAACTGTGGCCAGGTAAGAACTCCTACAAACACTAGCCCTTATGCAGTAACGTACATGCCGAATGATAGTAAATAAAAATGCATTTTGTAGACATTTCAGATGAGTATCTATCTGATTTGTTGCTCTCTATCTAAATGTCCACAGAATTTATATTTATTCAGAAATTGGGGTATTTTGTTTGTTTTTGAAAAAATGATGATTTTCTGTATTCTTGAAAACCAGCTTCCCCACACATAGTACATAGCTAACTTATTAACCCTATACCCGCAGGGTTCGAATTAATGGTTTTGAAACGATTCGCGAAATGCGTGGGTTAGGAAAAAATCGTTTTCGCGCATTGGCTGTGTTAAATTGCCTTACAATGCGGTTTCAGAACCTCTCAAACTAATCTTTAAAGCCAGAAAGTTAATTAATTAAGCAAACAGTACCGTTACTTAGTAGTAATGATAAACTACACTAAACGTATCGTAATTTAATGCGTGTAGGATAGGACAAATATCGACGAAACGAAGCCTTTAAAGCAAGTAATCTTACTTGTTAAAACACCATATAACCTAATTATAAAGAGGTGTGTCGCATCTCCGCCAATCATAAATAGAGGAATCGTGGTATATTAACGCATAATGGCTATTGTTGCGTTGTGATAGAAATGCTTATTATGTGTCAATAATGCAAAGTAAAAGCAAGGTAAATAAATGTAATAGTAATATGATTGTTAAATGTTATGTTGAAGTCAAAATATGTTATATTAACGTGTCGGTGATGTATTATTAAAAGTGCGCGAAATCAGTAACGGTAATTTATATTTTCGCTTCAGTAATGGTAATTTATAATTTATATTAACTTTAAAAAAACAGATCGCGAATAGCGATTCGCGATCCCTTAATTCGAACCCTGACCCGCATTCAAAGTATCTTTTGTTCTCACATTTAGAGGAAAACAATAAATACATGGTTCAGGAAGCATCCGTTTATTTAATTAAATGTGTTTAAAAAATTTGTTTTGTTTTTTTCAGATATTCTGTCACAATATTGTTTTTCCACACTTGCCTTTTGCTATATTTTAAGTGTGGGTAAGCCATCCATATTTTGTTATAGTGTGTTTAAATGCAAAAGGTTGCCAATCCCTGACCCAAATTATACACATACACTGCATTAATTCTCTATTAACATGCCAATTTACACAGTGATATTGTTAAATATATAGACATGTCATGAAACTTCATTTTTTTTTTATTTTCAGGTAAATTTTTCAAAGCACTGTTTGAACACTTTGTTGACGTTAACGCCACAAATTGTCGACTCGATCTGGTGTCAGTTGGAAGTGTGGATCATTCCTTTATTCCCCAGCTTGAACAAATAATTGGTAACATTTTAGTTATTCTTTTTTATTTATTTATTTAATCCATAATGCAAATTCACCAAAAATTCAAGTAAAATATGTAAAATACATTTCGAAATGTTACAGTTGAATTAAACATTTTAGTTTCTCTTTTTTATTTATTTATTTTATCAACTAATCTGTAAAGCAATTTCACTAAAAATTTGTAATAAACAAAGTAAAAAACACATTTCCAAATGTTACAGTTGGATTGAACATTTTAGTTTTTATTTTTTTTATTTAATCAACTAATCCGTAAACCAAACTGCACTAAAAATTTGAAAGAACAAGTAATTAAGCTCTCCTTAAAAATTGTAAATAAATAAAGTAAAAATTGTAAATAAATAAAGCTTTTTTGTCTCGTTTACCCCTTTCCGAATGAGAAAAGTATAATTTACCCCCATCTTCTTGGTGGCCCTTTGTCAAGAAAAGTAAAGCAAATCTTTTCGTTTTTTACCAGGGCACATATAAAAATAGTTTTTTTAATTATGAAAAATTACAGTAAACACACAAGAATGTAAAAATTTTCTTTTAATATTAACTGACACCCAATTTTAACAGTCAATCAGTGAGACTTTTGTGCTTGTTTTCCACGAAATTTATCCCTTCAATCGTTAAATTTACCCCTGGTTAAGAACCCCTGATTTAGTCGAAAGATTGTGGGAAACTTGACTTCAGCTAGTTTATGTGCTGTTTATGTGTTAGCTTGAAAGCGATTATGTGTTGCGTTTTCATCTAGACAATAAAATTGTTAAATTGTTTAAAAAAATGTGTTAAAAATTTGATGTTCTAATAAATTTTTCTTGGCTTGCCATTCACCTTGTATTTCCAGGTACACCAGTGTTTATATCTTTTATTTAAATTTTCTCAAGAAATGAAATTTTAAAAAATGTTTCTCGTCAAACATTTACTTTGTACCATTACATTTGCATATCAGTGTAAATAAATACAAGTGCCAGTATATGTTTTTTTGTTCCTTTTTCATAATTTACAACCAAACCAACCATGCTCTCCACCATTCCCAGGTGCGCCTGTGTTTGTATCGAACGAAATGCTCGGTACCGACACGATACTCGACCATGGGGATGGGAAACAAACTGTGGGCGATTTCTACTTCAAACCGGACAAATTACGATCTTTCAGCAACGGTTCCTACCAGACTATCGACCTGTTTGAGAAAATAAGAATGGTTGGAAAAGGTGGCAAACAATTTATTTTTTTTTTTTTACCAAGCTAGGCACAAGAACCATTTTTAATATTAAAGTCGGTATATGTATCGGTGGCGCTAACCATTCAGCTACACATGGTGTATATATAAATCAGTCGCGCTAACCATTCGGCCACACGACCATATAATTTATTTACTTTTGGTGCATCGTTTGTTGTTCGCTATACCATAAATAGCATAAACAATTTTAAATAAAAAGTTTAATTCCTACAAAAGTTATTTACACTTGGGGGGTTAGTGTGTCAAAGCAGATTCGAAACTGGTTGCTAGCGGTTGTGTCCTTGGTCAAGACACTTAACAGATATTGCCTGAACCCAGCGGATTAATGGGTTCAACCAAATTGAAGGAACGTGTCTATCATATACAACACACTGCAATAGCTCCGGTAATCCGACGATGGGCGCGAGGTGATCTGACATTTGCCCGTGTGTTAACCCCCTTGGTTTCCCATTCATTGGGATAAACCTGAATATTCTATCCAGTTTTAAATTGGTAGCCTACTATATTCATATTTCCCTGTAAATTGGTAGAATATTCATATATTTTTCTTTATTTTAAGTATCCATGTCTAGTATTTGATTGACACAAACTTCCAGGGGCGTTTGGCACAGCGGTGTTGTATAAGAAGAAAGATGACAATTCACTTGTAGTTTTGAAGGAAATCAACATGACCGAACTCAACAGTCAAGAACGACAAATGGCTATGAACGAGGTGATTCATATTATACTCCGATAGAGTTCATTTTTTTGCCCCTGTGTTAAATAATGGAAAACGATTCAAATAACGACACAGGAACAGGAAAAGATGGCAAAATGAACAGTCGTTTAAACACGTCATTTAAAAGAAAATGGATATAAACCCTTTTTCTATCCATAAATTCAAGAATGATAGATCGCTTTGTCAGCTGTGGTTGTTTTGCCATTAAAGAAAAGTCTTACCTGTTGAGTTAATTTGCTTTTAGTTTAGTTTTAGTTTCTTCATTTTTTGGTCCAGTTTTTAAAAATGGCAAATGAAGCAAATCGCAACACAGGAACAGGAATAGACGGCAAAATAAAAATGGATATAAATAAAATAAATATTTCTGACGTGGCCGCCAAACCTAAGTGAAAAACAATATTGTCCAAACAAAAATTACTTTACGATATAGAGGCCTGAAAAAGAGTGTGCCCTAGTGTTAAATAATGGCAAATAAATTAAATTATGATACAGGAACAGAAAAAGCGGCAAAACGAACCGTGGTTAGAACTTTTCATTTAAAAGGATATAGTTAAATAGATATAGCGGAGGCCTTGGCGAAAAAAACAGTATTGTGCAAACAAAAATTACTTCAGACCAAACAATATAGAGCCCTAAAAAGAGTTTCCGGTAAAGCTTTCCAGGGTCATTAAAACGGAATATGGAATTCAAAATTTATGATTTTCCTGAAGTTTGCAACAAATAAGGTTAATGATTATCACACCTATAAACATTCAATTTTATTTCTCACTGGTGAGGAAATTGTTAAATTGAGTAACTTATTCTGCCCAACCCTATTCCTTGCTTTCCTACCATAACCCTTGTAGAAATCTTATCCCACTGGCTATGATCTGTAAAGTAATTGTGTGTGTTGCTAGCACATGCAGTAATTGATATGTGTGTGCATGCACATGCAGTACTTGATATGTGTGTGCATGCACATGCAGTAATTCTTTTTAACTGTGCCTCAAAACCCTTGTTATCAGGCTTATGCATAAAAACATAAGTTTTTTTGATCCAAAACTTAATCTTTTTATAAATAAGTAGTTTTAAGCTAGTTTTTTAGTCTCAACTAAACACCAAGCTATGGTTGTAAAAATGCGTTGTTCCAGTGTTGGGTAAACTACACCATTACAGTTATTCAAATTCCTAGAATATATATTCACAGAAAGAATTCCAAAAGAATGTGTAATTTACCGCTTTATAGTGTGTAAATTGACGGTTATTTTATACATTCTCTTTAAGTACATAAAGATCTATGATCGTTATAAAGATAATAGCTCAAACAAAGTATTATTCTTATTTTACCCTATTGAATAGGATATAGTCATGTTTATCCCTGTGAAAATTCAAGTTTACCTCCAAAATTTATCGTTTTATGGTGTGTAAATTGACGGTTATTTTATAGAGTCCCATAAAGTTCCATTAGTGGCTGGCCACCCCTTTCTCCTAAAGCCGAACCCCGTATTACACAAGTCGCTTTACCGCACACTTTTCTTCGAGGCTTAGTGCAATTTTTTATAAACATTTATTTTTTCATTTTTATTTTATTAATTTTTTTATTTGGGTTTAGCGGCCATGTCTAATTATGCCGTAATTTAATAATTTATTGCTTTTTTAGACGTGTTCTAACGACTGTCGTTTTGCCGTTTTTTCCCGTTTTCAAATTTTTATTAATGGTCCTGCTTCGTGTTTTCACAGTGGAAACAAAAACTAAACTACTACAGTTTCTTAACAGACATAAAGATCTTTGATCTGTATAAAAATGATAACTTAAACTATGTATGGTTTTCATATTACTACTTGGATGCGTTAGAGTTTGTTTTTATTACGGGTCATAAATAGTATAGTTTAGGACAAGATAATTATGTTTATTCCTGTAAATGGGAAATTGCAAAGGGAGTTAACACACGGGAAATCGTCAGATCACCTCGCGCCCACTGTCGGGTTACTGGAGATATTACAGCGTATTGTGTATGATTAACGCGTTCCTTCAATTCGGTAGAACCCATTAATCCGCTGGGTTCAGGCAATGTCCGTTAAGTGCCTTGCCCAAGGACACAACCGACTAGCAACCAGTTTCGAACCTGCATCCCTTCGGCTGAAAGTCATACCACTAAACCACCAGGCTAATCTTGGATTAAAGAGATATAAAGGCTCAGATCTAATGATGCTTAAATCCTGCATCAGTAACAATTCAATAAATAAGCCAGTTGACCTTAAGCATGGGGTTACAACTATTATAGCATATACAACGCATATGCAGACTTGACCAAATAAAAAGAAATGTATTGGTTTGCCATCTCACAATAGCATACATGTATTTATCCACAATTATAAAACTTTTTACCACTTACAATTTTTTCATCTGTCCCACATAATGCCGATATGACATGAATTTTTAAGTAGCAACTAATAGCAATTGCGCAATGTATGCAAGGTAACCAACAGTAAAACATGGTGAGTGAATCTAGCCGCTATTTTTGTGTTCGTTGACTTTTGCCGCAAGAGTACCATCATAGAATTAGAATGAAACAACCGATCAAAGTCCAGCCTTCTGAGCATTTTGTTGGATGCAAGCAAATAATGGGGAAAACTAAAAGTCTGAGGGAAAGCGGGAAAGAAAGAAGAAGGGAAACTTCACACTAAAATGAAGTTTATGACATTAGAGTTAGTTTTAAACATGGGGTTAGGGTTAGTTCTGGGGTTGAGATCATTGTTTAGAGATGGGTTTCTGTAATTTTAATGAGCAGTTTTCCTCCTTTCTGCTGGTCCTTCTTGTGTTGCACACAAATAACAAACCGAACATCCACAGACACGAGTGCTTGCCATGCTAAACCACCCCAACATTATCTGCTACTACGACACATTTGAAGAGAATGGCGTTCTCATGATTGAAATGGAGTATGCGGACAACGGCACTCTGGCACAGTTTTTGGCCAAATCTGTAAGTTATAAATGGTGTTGTACTTACATACCAATTTAAATTGTTGTTTAGGAAGAGTGGAGTACGTCAGTTAATCAATCAATAAAACATATTTAATTGTTATAAACACAGAAACAAACAAAAGATAAAAATATGAATATTAATTAATGAACCATTCGCAGTTTCACCATAGACGACGGCAAAACGAACAGTCGTTTAAACACGTCATTTAAAAAAAATATATAATATAATAAATATAGCGGACGCGACCGCCAAACCTAATTTAGGGAAACTTTGCACCAAGTCCAGAAGTCATGTGTGTTTGGCATTCAGTTCCACTCTAAACGATATGTAAGTCTGGCCGGTTAGTCGGGCGGTATAGTGTGTCGCCTTTCAATCGAAAGGTTGCAGGTGCGAAACTGGTCGCTAGCTATTTAGTTGTGTCCACTTAATGAACATTGCCTGAACCCAGTGAATTAATGAGTTCTACCAAATTGAAGAAACTTTCAAATCATACACAACACACTGCAATAGCTCCGGTAACCCGCCAGTGGGTGCGAGGTAATCTGACGATTGCTCGTGTGTTAACTCCCTTGGTTTCCCATCCACAAGAATAAACCTGAATATCTTATCCTATGTTTGTGGCATGTGTATTATAAGTCACGTGTATTTGAGATTCATTTTCACTCTAAGCGATATATATGTGCAGGAAACCCCGATTGAAGAGAAGAAAGTGGTGACGATGTTCGCGCAAATCGTGTCGGGTCTCGCCCACATGCACGAGCAGAAAGTCCTTCATAGAGATCTTAAAACGGCAAATATATTCCTCACAAAGGAGGGTGTCGTCAAAATTGGCGATTTCGGTGTCTCCAAGGTTATATCTTCAAGAATAGCAGCCAATACAGTGCTAGGTAAGTTGTCATGTCATGGTTATGTTTTTAAATGTATTACCAGTTTGCCATTTGCATGGGTCGTTTTACTGCACATGAGGTTTAGTGTAATATTGTAAAAACATTTTTTATAAACAATTTTTTTCCATTTTTATTTGTTTATTTTTTATGTGGGTTTGGCGGCCACATCTAAATATGCTGAGACTAAATAAATGATTGTATTTTAAATGTGTTTTAACGACCGTCGTTTTTTCGTTTTTTTCCAGTCCTGCTTCGTGTTTTCATTGGAAAAAAAATATAAACTGAACATTACAAACCACCAAAAAATTCAAATTTTGGCTACACGTCCCTTAAAAATTTTGTTAAAATATTTTATAAAAATATAACTGATATTATTGGATAAATGTGCACCTTTTTATTAAGTCTGGGACACCATGCAAAAATTAGTATAAAAAAAGGAAAACTGTTAACTCAGCCAAAAATACACACAGTTTATCTTCAGCACACAAATATCTAAATTATTATTTTAACATCTGCCATATGATGACTGTTTAATCTGGTGAATCAGTGCGTTGCCTTTAAGCCGAAAGGTTGCATGTTCGAAACTGGTTGCTAAATAGTCGGTTGTCTCCATGGCGAGGTACTTAACAAACATTGCCTGAACCCAGTGGATTAATGGGTTCTACCAAATAGAAG
>CH003142.1:135539-147749 GCA_000149265.1 Ciona savignyi
AGCTGTCAATCAAATCTCCGAGAGACTACGTCGCTTTGATCCCAGCACCCCGATTTGCTTGGTTGACAATTCGGCAAATTTATTTAGATAAACATATGGAGCGCGTGTCTGGCAATCGCATGTATTTCCTCATTTGGTATTATTGTATTTGGTTCTTTTAAACTGTAGGCCTCCATCTTACGACTACTATTACGCAATTGGCTCTTGTCCAAACGCACCAGTGGCGGCGTCGCCCAAGTTAGAATAAAGTTACTTCCGTTTTTTGACTTAGTAAAAAAAACCTCAGCAGCCGGTTTTTGCGATTATGTAATACTGGTTATAGATCCACGGCAATTTGCCGTGGGCTTTTACGCTTATGCAATTTCTCACAGCATTTTTTTGCCGTGGACTCGGCAAACGAATTTCGAGAACTGTACTATAGCCTACTATTACTGCGCCCCTAAAAGTTGACTGATACATTTTAATTTGGCTAAGATTCAAAGTTCAAAATACTACTGGGAGTAAAAATGACTAGCGGGCCGCACAAAAATCTCAGGCGGGCCGAAGGTTGGACAACTCTGTTCTAAACCATCCTTCCTTCAGTCTGCGGCCCACAGCGAGTGATTTGGAGACGATACGAATGCCGGAACTCCTGCTTAAGTGTGGTTGCAGCGAGCGTGGTCATGTGATACCTGTCTCACGGGATTCCAACAACCGACATAACGAGGCCACTAGATCGGTGTTATATCTCTACAACACTAGTGACATGAGCATCGCACCCATCGACGGGTTGCCATCAAAAGTCAAGATTAGACAGGTTTGCTCAAATTAGTTAGATTACTAAATGTGTTACATTAGTTTAAATATAATTTAAATGATTTTTTTCCCAATTGTTTAATGTTGTGTTAAAATAAATTTATGCCTTTTCAAAAAACATGTACATTATACAATGTAATTGCAATAGTAATGGGCCTTCTATAGCCTAAATTTCTGGTGCTGAAACTACCATGGACCCACCCATACTAATGTAATAACAGGTAGCAGTGGGTGGCAACCACGTGATAGTGGTCACTGCGGAGAGAATGGTATATTCATGGGGGGATAACAACCATGGACAGCTTGGCCACGGTCATCTCGACTCTTTACCGAAGCCACAAGTCGTGTCCGCGTTGAAGGGGAAACCAATCACCACGTGAGTCGACATTTTGCTACAACCAAGTTGTTTTTACCAATATTGCACTTATCTCAATTTGGTGTTATTTGCACCAATATTGCACTTATCTCAATTTGGTGTTATTTGCACCAATATTGCACTTATCTCAATTTGGTGTTATTTGAACCAATATTGCACCTATCTCAATTTGGTGTTATTTGCACCAATATTGTACTTATCTCAATTTGGTGTTATTTGCACCAATATTGCACTTATCTCAATTTGGTGTTATTTGCACCAATATTGCACTTATCTCAATTTGGTGTTGTTTGCACCAATATTGCACTTATCTCAATTTGGTGTTATTTGCACCAATATTGCACTTATCTCAATTTGGTGTAATTTGCACCAATATTGCACTTAGCTCAATTTGGTGTGTTTTAGTTTAGTTCAGTTTATTCATTTTTTGTCCTAGTATTTAAAAATGGCAAGCGAATTAAATAACCACACGGGAACAGGAAAAGACGGCAAAACGAACAGTCGTTAAAACACATCATTGAAAAAAAAGGATATAATTTTATAAATATAGCGGACGCGGCCGCCAAACCTAGGCGAAAGAACAATAATGTGCAAACAAAATTTAATTAAAACCAAACGATACAAACGATATGTTTTGCACTAATATTGCAATAAGCCCAATTATACAGACCTAAACAATTACCTGTTCATAATAATGTCGGTATTTTGGAATATTATGTCATCTTTTTATGGGGCCGGGTTTTAAACTTATGATGGTCTCTCTAGTAGTCCCGTTATTTTATTATCTACTGTAGCCTACTTGTTCGGTCTTGCGACCCATTTGTCCTAATCACAATTTTAAGGAAACGGTTTAGTCTTTCAGTAACTGTTTTTCACATAAACCCCTTCTGTACCTTAGCAATAATTGTAAATACACATGAATTTTAATTGCCAATGACCAATTAACAGAAATTTTCTGAGTAGTTTTGGAATAAAATGCAAACTTAGTGATCAAAATGACCGCCAACAATGCCTTTATAAGTAATAACATCAACTATAAGTTTAATACGGCTATTTTTTCCAACCTTTTCACAAATCGATATTTTGATATTAAAAATCGACCTAAATTGTACAATTGTTTACTCTATATAAAATGCACTGTGAGCATGGCTTATTAAATTGGCTTCAAATGCACATCATATGTGCCATCACTGCCATGCTATATGTTTGTTGTGTCATTTTTAACTCTATTTTCACAAAACATCACTAATGTCTGTATTAATATTCACACACTAAATATGTTAATATTCTTACACAAAATATATTAATATTTCACACACGAAATATATTTCAATATTTGTACATGAATTAAAGTTGTCAAATAAAATGCATTAAGAGTAGTCTATTTTTTGTAACGAGGTCTCAAATTAGTCAGATTACTAAACGTGAAGAACAAAATTTGAGATTAAACACATTTTAAAATATTATTAAAATTATTAAATAATGACTAGTCAAAAATTGTGCTTTTTCAACTACGTATATTCAAATGTTAAAACTGCATGGAAAACTTATGCAGTTTTTTGAAATCATCATATCTGCCTTGTAATTTCACCTACATTTTGTGCAAATATCCCCGGCCCTTAAACAAATTTACGAAATGACAAAACGAAAATTGATCAGTTTTCAAGGATGTTATGTTTGCTTGTGGACAACAAACCGTCAAATAGAAACCTCTTTTAACATCCAATATTCATGTTCAAAGGTTTAATATCCAGCTCCATACATTACAGCAGGTTGCCTGTGCCTTGCATTTAATCGTTTCAATTCATTTCAATATCCATCGTGTATGACAGGGTTGGATGACTTAACTTGAATGGCACAATCAGTCAATCGAACTTATTTATTTGTTAAACGAGTAGAAAAATATAAAATGATACGAAAATAAATTAAACTAAAGTTTAACAAGGAGACATCTATAAACCACCGGTTTTTGAAGCAGGTTTCATGTATTTAAGACACACCAAACTTTCTGTCGCTTTCCTTTTTGGAATAATATTGATGTTTTAGTCTGACCCAAAATGAAATTGCAATACCCCAAACTTAAATTCCATACCGAATGCTCCAAAAGATGTTTCCACTGTATATATCTGCATTTACAATTTCCAACAAATGTGAAGTTTCAATTTATTTTCTTACAATTCCTATGATGATATTGTTTTGGTCTTAATTACATTTTGTTTGCACATTATTGTTCTTTCGCTTAGGTTTGGCGGCCGCGTTCGCTATATTTAATAAATTATATTCTTTTTTTAACGACGTGTTTTAACAACTGTTCGTTTTGCCGTCTTTTCCTGTTCCCGTGTCGTGATTATATTCGTCTGCCATTTTTAAATACTGGAGAAAAAATAAATAAACTAAACTAACTTAATTTTTTCTTTAACATCAATATGAAAAAATGGATGTTTTAGAAAGAAAAAATTTATCTTTTTTTTTTAATGACGTGTTTTAACGAATGTTCGTTTTGCCGTCGTTTCCTGTTCCTGTGTCGTGATAGAATTCGTTTGCAATTTTTTAATCTTGGGACAAAAAATATATAAACTAAACTATGATCCTCCTTACAGCACAAGTTACGGAGCCAATTTCATATTTATGGTTTAGGCTTGCCCAATATAATATTGCAATACACCAAACTGAATTTACGTACCGAATACTCCAAAAGATATTTCTACTGTTTATTTCTGCATTTACAATTTAATTTATTTTCTTACAATTCCTATGATCAACCCCACAGCACCAGCTGCGGAGCAAATTTCAGCGTTTTTGTCACCGATAACGGGATCGTGCTCACTTGTGGGGACGGGAGCCAAGGGTGTCTGGGACAAGGAAATTACAACAACAACACCAGACCCAGTTTGGTGGAGGCTCTGCTGTCAGTTGACGTGTCAACCGTGGCTTGCGGCGACTCGCATGCAGTGGCACTTGCCACAGATGGAGAGGTTGTAACTTGTTATTTTTATGAATTCATTTTCTTGCCTAATTTTTTTTGGGGGGGGCTAAGTTTTGTTTAATTTTTTTTAGGGAGGGGGTTAAGTTTTGTTTAATTTTTTTTAGGGGGGACTAAGTTTTGTTTAATTTTTTTTAGGGAGGGGGTTAAGTTTTGTTTAATTTTTTTTAGGGGGGGCTAAGTTTTGTTTAATTTGTTTTTGGGAAGGGCTAAGTTTTGAACCCATCATGGGTTCATCTCCATGACCTTTTGGTATTGAAGTCTGTATATGTATCGGTCGCGTTATGCTATATTAACCATCCATCACAAATGCTGTACTGTCATGCCTGCAGCTAATGTAAAGATTTATGGATGTGACAATTCTAACCTGGCTGGCATATTTCCATCTAAGCATATAAATGTATTCATTTCCTTTTTAATGTTCCACCAATTAGCTTGGTTGGTTAGTGCTTCGCATTTCAGCCGAAACCGAAGGGGATCGAAACTGGTCGCTAGCTAGTCGGTTGTGTCCTTGGGCAAAACACTTTACGGACATTGCCTGAACCCAGCGGATTAATGGGTTCCACCAAATTAAAGTAACATGTGAATCATACACAACACACTGCAATAGCTCCAGAAAATCCAATAACCAATGCGCGTTAACACTGTGATTATAGATCTACTCATGGGGATGTGGTGCGTATGGGAGGCTGGGAACTGGGGGTGAAGATGATTGTGTGGAACCTCAGCAGGTGTTGGTGAACCAGTCGATTCGGGACGTCAAGTGTGGACACGACGGAACGATTTTTATCACAGGTTGGGCGCATTTTTGATGGGGATAGTTTCGAACCCATGATCACAGGTGTGAGACATTTTTAACCAAGCTAACATGGAAAATGCCTAAAACGAACAGAATTGAACACTAATCTCAACCCCAGAACTAATCCTAACTCTAACCCTATTTAAAACTGACTATAATGCCCTATTATTTATTTTAGTGTGTAGTCCTTTTAGTTTTTCACCCTTAGGGCCTTGGGGTCATGTATACACTTCAATTTTTAAGTTAAAAATTCCTTCCCCAGATATCGGCACCCTACTTGCTTGTGGCAACAACCAACACAATAAACTTGGTTTGAATGAAAGAACTGGATTTCTTATGATGTTCAATAACAAGCTGAAAAAGGTGCAAAACCATGTTTCATAAATATTATAAAGTTTTGTGGCAATCTCTATTTTGTGCGGTATAATTTTGTTTAGTATTGGACACCCCCCTCCCACCCCCTAATTTCGTGTTACCCCATTTACCCCCTATAACTCCCATTTTCCTCCCTACCTCCTACCCCCTAATCTTGTCCAACCCCATTCACCCCCTAACAATCCCTTCCCCTACCAGACTGAGGTAGAAAACAGGAAATCTCCCACGGCAGTGAAATCAATCAAATGTGTGGTTGATGTGGCAATGGGTCGACACCATACTACCCTCCTTACTGAGAGCAACCAGATCTACGTCCTTGGGAGGTTAGGATAGGATATCCTGTCAATTAACTATGGCTCCACCCACATAATATTATTTATGTGGTACCTGTCAATCAAATTTTACAGTAGGTTTTAGTTAAGTAGGATAAGGATAGATGGTGGCTTATTTTTTTAAGGCACAGTAAATGCTTTGATTGTTGTTTTTTTTTATATTAGCATGGTAGTCACAATTTTATATAGAATAGAATAGGATATTCATGTTTATCCCCAGTGAATGGGAAAACACAAGGGGGTAACAAACGGGCAATCGTCAGATCACCTCGCGCCCGCCGTCGGGTTACCGAAGCTATTGCAATGTGTTGTGTATGATTCACATGTTCCTTCATTTTGGTAGAACCCATTAATCCGCTGGGTTCAGGCAATGTCCGTAAAGTGCCTTGTCCAAGGACACAACCGACTAGCTAGCGACCAGTTTCGTACCTGCAACCTCTCGGTTAAAGGCGTCGCACTAAACCGCCAGACTAATCGGTCGGACTAAAAAGGTTTTATTAGTTTTGATCAGTTGCTCCGCTAAGCTTTTTTTAGTGGTTTTTTTTCATACTTTACCTGGTATCATTCTGTCATTAAATTTAAAAATATTCTGTACCAAGCACTAAAAGGTTGGGTTTCATAAGTTTAACGTGGAAGCTGTTTTGCCAATGGTGGCATCATTTTTTTCATTATTTCCAGCCCAAAAACTTTTTTCTTTTATAATTTTCTAGGAAAAAAAATTCATTTTATACTTTGTGTGCAAAAAACTTTTTTTTTACTTTTTTAAATCCATCATTTTATTTTATTTTTTCCTCTTTCATTTTTTGATATCAATAAGTGATGTATCTTTCCAATTTAAATATGAAAAAAAAACAATAAAAGTTAAAAACCAAATTTCGGTCATACATAGGGTAGAATAGGATAGGATATTCATGTTTATCCCCGTAAATGGGAAAACCAAGGGGGTTAACACACGGGCAATCGTCAGATTACCTCGCGCCCATCATCGGGTTACCGGAGCTATTGTAGTGTGCTGTGTATGATAGACACGTTCCTTCAATTTGGTTGAACCCATTAATCCACTGGGTTCAGGTAATGTCTGTTTAGTGCCTTGCCCAAGGACACAACTGACTAGCTTGCGACCAGGTATGTACCTTTAACCCTTCGACTAACCCACCAGACTAACGGGTCGGACTAATACTTAACCACCCACCCATCAACCCCACACACCTATCACCCCCCACCCTCCCCAGCAACAAGGAAGGGCAGATGGGGGCAGGAGACAGCAAACCACGACCTTCCCCTCAATTGGTCAAGCGAATGAAGGATTATGAAGTTATGGTGAGTTTCTAATTTCACATTAATTTCCTTAAGTTTTTAATTTCACATTAATTTCCTTAAGTTTTTAATTTCACATTAATTTGCTTAAGTTTTTAATTTCACATTCATTTTCTTAAGTTTTTAATTTCACATTAATTTCCTTAAGTTTTTAATTTCACATCAATTTCCATAAGTTTTCAATTTCGCATTAATAAGAAAATTCATGCATTCCAAACTAATGATAAGTGGGTCGATAAAAATTCCACCCACATTTGTATTAGGGGGTTTGGAACAAACTTTCCGTCATAATATTTGAACAAAATAACAAAATAATAAAAAAAAGATAAAAATAAAAGAAATAACAAAAAAAAACAATAAAAATAAATTAATTAAAATAAAAAACTAAAAAAATACCAAAAAAGAAAAATAAACAAAATAACAAAGAAAAATAGTTACTACAGCTTACCATCCTTCCACTGCAGCTGGTGGCTTGTGGCAACACCTACACTGTGGTGGGAACTTCTAACAGCATGGTGTTGTATTGGGGGAGTCGTATCGGTCCCGTTGACATGGCGCCACACGCATTGTTACAACCCCCACCGAAGAATGCTCACACCAGGACCCTCAGTACGGCGAGCACACTCAGCATCAAGAGCATGTCAAGGTAAATGGGGGGTTTGTGTGATAAGTATCATGTGTTATTGACTTCTGACAGATTGGTCTGGTGGTTTAGTGTGTCTCCTTTCAGTCGAAGGGTTACAGACATGGTCGCAAGCTAGTTTGTCAGTTGTGTCCTTGGGCAAGGCACTTAATGGACATTGCCTGAACCCAGCGGATTAATTGGTTCTACCAAATTGAAGGAACGTGTGCATCATACACAACACACTGCAATAGCTCTGGTAACCCGACGGTGGGCGCGAGGTGATCTGATTGCCCGTGTGATAACCCTATTGGTTTTCCCATTCACATAGATAAACATGAATATCCAACATTCTCCCATTCCAGTTGTCAACCAGACTCAACATCCGAATGCATCAGTTTGTCCCCAAGTCTGCAGGATCTTAACATTGGAGGTGAGCTCATTAGGCTTATTATCCTCATCTTAGTTTAGTTTATTCATTTTTTGCCTCATTAAATTCTTTTGCCCTATTCATTTTTTTGCCCCATTAATTTTTTTTGCCCCATTAGTTTCTTTTGGCCCCATTAATTTTTTTTGCCCCATTAATTTGAAATAAATCCCAACACAAGAAGAGAAAAAGACGGCAGACTTTTTATGTTTTAGATGATAACACCATTAATCAGATACACGGTTGTCGTATTTATTTCCACAAAATAATAAAATGGACAAAAATATGACAAAATAAAGTCGACAAAATATTTTATTATTGGTGGTACACTAGGTTAAGAAACATGCCGAAACAATATATCTTTAAGACTTTACAATCACTTTAAAAGTGACTGATTAGGCTGTTCATATCATTATTATCATATGCCTTTGTTTTATTGGTGGTATGTAATAGGATTACTGACATGCTAATTCTCAATTTGGTTTGAAATTCCTTAATTTTAATTTTAAAACTCGATTGATGGTGAAAATTTATAACGGGGGTATTTATTTTATTTGTTATTTTATTTTTTTAAGATTCGATGGATGTTGAGAATCCGACGTTGCAAACGCAGAACAAAGACGGAAGGCTCCCGGGCACGATACCTGCTCCCCTTCCTATTCTTAACATCCAGTGAGTTCGAGTATTGATGGGACCAGGGTGCAATAATCAAGTTTAGGATAGGATATTCATGTTTATACCCGTGAATGGGAAAACCAAGGGGGTTAACACACAGGCAATCGTCAGATAACCTCGCGTCCATCGTCGGGTTACCGTAGATATTGCAGTGTGTTGTGTATGATTCACATGTTCCTTCAATTTGGTAGAACCCATTAATTCACTGGGTTCAGGAAATGTCCGTAAAGTGCCTTGCCCAAGGACACAACCGACTAGCTACCGTCCGGTTTCGAACCTGCAACCTTTCAATTGAAAGGCGACGCACTTAACCGTCAGACCAAGCGGCTGTCATGAATACCATAACAAGACTGGAAACTCATTGATCCAATTATCCCTCAGAGGATCACAAGTTCCCCAAAGCACCATCCATCAGGTGCCTTGCTGACAACAAAATCAAAGTAGTTCGCGTTAGGTTTTACTTGAACCAGAATTTCAGTAATGGTCACCATAACAAGGCTTGCAACCCATTGATCCAATCATCAGAGGATCACAAGTTCCCCAAGATGAGTTGGTGGTCTTCCTCGAAACGCTGATCCCGTATCGGGAGAATATCTTCGTGCTGGTGGAGACGAACGCTCCTGTTGCTCCTCCCCCCTCCTCCTCCTCCTCCTCGGAGGATAAGAGGAGGAGAACGCTGAAGACGAGGGGCACAGTGCAGAGCTTGAAGGTAGGTGGTTGTGAGGGGCACAGTGCAGAGCTTGAAGGTGGGTGGTTATGAGGAGCACAGTGCAGAGCTTGAAGGTGGGTGGTTATGAGGGGCACAGTGCAGAGCTTGAAGGTGGGTGGTTGTGAGGAGCACAGTGCAGAGCTTGAAGGTGAGTGGTTATGAGGGGCACAGTGCAGAGCTTGAAGGTGAGTGGTTATGAGGGGCACAGTGCAGAGCTTGAAGGTGGGTGGTTGTGAGGGGCACAGTGCAGAGCTTGAAGGTGGGTGGTTATGAGGGGCACAGTGCAGAGCTTGAAGGTGGGTGGTTATGAGGGGCACAGTGCAGAGCTTGAAGGTAGGTGGTTATGAGGAGCACAGTGCAGAGCTTGAAGGTGGGTGGTTATGAGGAGCACAGTGCAGAGCTTGAAGGTGGGTTGTCGTGAGGGGCACAGTGCAGAGCTTGAAGGTGGGTTGTCGTGAGGGGCACAGTGCAGAGCTTGAAGGTAGGTGGTTATGAGGGGCACAGTGCAGAGCTTGAAGGTAGGTGGTTATGAGGGGCACAGTGCAGAGCTTGAAGGTAGGTGGTTATGAGGGGCACAGTGCAGAGCTTGAAGGTGGGTGGTTATGAGGGGCACAGTGCAGAGCTTGAAGGTGGGTGGTTGTGAGGAGCACAGTGCAGAGCTTGAAGGTGGGTTGTCGTGAGGGGCACAGTGCAGAGATTGAAGGTAGGTGGTTGTGAGGGGCACAGTGCAGAGCTTGAAGGTGGGTGGTTATGAGGGGCACAGTGCAGAGCTTGAAGGTGGGTGGTTATGAGGAGCACAGTGCAGAGCTTGAAGGTGGGTGGTTATGAGGGGCACAGTGCAGAGCTTGAAGGTGGGTTGTCGTGAGGGGCACAGTGCATGAGGGGCACAGTGCAGAGCTTGAAGGTGGGTGGTTATGAGGGGCACAGTGCAGAGCTTGAAGGTGGGTGGTTATGAGGAGCACAGTGCAGAGCTTGAAGGTGGGTTGTCGAATGAGGGGCACAGTGCATGAGGGGCACAGTGCAGAGCTTGAAGGTGGGTGGTTATGAGGGGCACAGTGCAGAGCTTGAAGGTGGGTGGTTATGAGGGGCACAGTGCAGAGCTTGAAGGTGGGTGGTTGTGGGTCTGGAATACTTTGTGTGGGTTCCCATTGTGTGGGGCACCCCATATATAAAATAGCTCCTCAACTACGCAGAAAATACACCGACAAAATAAAAAATGTAAAACAAAATAAAACATTTAAAACAAAATTAAACATTAAAAACAGTGACAAAATAAAACATTAAGAAAATAAAACAAAATAAATATACACTGACAAAAATAAACACTTCATGTATGGGGAAACACCCCATACATAAAATAACCCCCTGTGTGTAATACCCCTTGCGGATAATACCACTTGTGTTAAACACCCCATACATGAAATAGCTCAGCAACCACTCAGAAAATACCCTGTGTGTGAAATATCTTAAACACCTGACTTCGTAAAAAAACACCGATAAAAAAAGTCCTTGCGAAAAACTTGCGAAAAATATCCCTATCTATTGAGTCCTTAATGTGTGAAAATAATAGAAGTGTTTGTACCGTTACCTCATAAAGTGCTACAAAGGTTACTGGGCCAAAATCCATTCTCCCAGCTGCCACCTTGACAGCAAACAACAACCACTGCAAATGTTAATTAATAATCTCCAAAATACCGTCAGCTGGCTGTAAATAAATCAATTTTAACGACCAGCACCATCTGCGCTATGCAAATAGAAAGAACTGTTTCCTAAAAATATGAATTTGTCTTAATTTTGTTATTTACATTCTTTTTGAATAATTTTTTTTTATAAATAAATTGCAGATGTTGGTTAAAAGAAAAATCAATCCAGTAATCTGTGTGTTGTCACCTTTTTATATCAGTTTTATTTATTATTATATTTTTAAGGTTGACCCATGGAATTTAAAGTAAATCGATATGAAACATAATTAAAGAGGACCTTTTTATCAAGCAACTTCTGGACCTAGTACTATGGAGAAACTCCCATATTAACTGTAAAATAGCATGTGGCAAGGATTAAACCTATATGGTGTTATATGGGGGTAACGAGATGTCCTTACTTATGATACTCATGTTTATTGCCATGAATGGGAAAAGTAAGGGGGTTAACACACGGGCAAACATCAGATCACCTCGCGCCCACCGTCGGGTTACCGGAGCTATTGCTGTGTGTTGTGTATGATTTACGTGTTGTGTATGATTTAATTCACTGGGTTCAGGCAATGTCTGTTAAGTGTCTTGCCCATGGACACAATTGACTAGCTCGCGACCAGTTTTTGCAAGAAAGGTTACCCACCAAACTGCCAAACTAATTATTCGAACAATTTTATCAACTTTTGGGTCATTTGAACTTTAAAAGTAAATTAACTAGGTGTAAGGCCTTTTGCGCTTTCGTCATTTAAACCTTTCAAACCCCACCAGGTCCCCAATTTTCGGCTAAAAGGTGACGCACCAAACTAACCGGTCGGACAAATTTATCAGATTTTAGGTCATTTAAAGTTTAAGTAACAAGGTTGTTGTATTTTTGTATTGAAAGTACTTGGTAGTGAATCGTAGTAAATGAATTGAAAGCAAAAACACGTCAGGTTATATAGAACGAAATACACACAAAGAATGTTAAACTTCAAAGTAAATAAGTATTATATATGTGCGGGCATGATTACAGTTGAAAACAGGGCACGCATAATTACAGGACACAAAATAACTGTCTGGAATCCTGCACGTATTACTGCAGGGGTAGAAATTACCGCATTTCCACA
>CH003142.1:148357-176960 GCA_000149265.1 Ciona savignyi
GGTTGGTCTTTAAATGTTTTAAGCCTTGGGTTATGGGTTAGAATCCTGCCTGCTGCTGTTGCTATGATACTACATTTTAAAGATTCAGATTATCCGATTTACATAATAATGTCCATTTTTACCATTTTTGTTTATGTGCATGAAATTTCTTTTTTAACAAATTTTTTATGAAACTTTTAAGTTTATATTTTAATTTTGTTTAAATAATAGTTTTTTCCCAATTTTTTCAATTACCTTCTTAGTCATGTCCATGTTAAAGACACTAAGACACCAATTGTTCGTTTATTAGTATCATAATTTTATACATTATTAAAGAGAATTAAAATGTTTTAACAATCCTTTTTTTCCACAGTCCAAATCCGTTTCAGTTACAAAAAAATCACCAAACGTCAAGCAAAAACAAAAACCCCAAGAAAAAGAAAGGTAACGGGTTGCTATCTATTTTCTTTGATTTGGCTGAGTGGTGGCACTTTGAAGTAATAACCGAAAGATTACGGGATTAAAACCACCCACAAAATCATGGTTGGGCACACTTTTTGAATCAGAGGCCAAAATTATAAGTTTTTCCACTTAAACAGGATTTTGCGAGGAGCATCTCCAAGAAGAAGTCCTGTCAACATCCACCCAGTGTAAGTGGATTCTTCTTTTTTATTTATTTTGTTTTAAGCTTGACACTTACACTGTATCTATAAGACAACTTGCCCAAACACACAGGGTGACAAATGCAATAAGAAAGGTTAAGATAGCATAAGAGCCCATACTACGATCTTGGACCATTAGAGTAGTGGGGTAGAAACAATGGTTGTTTGGTAGGTAGCCTCGCTGGTTGAAAAATCCAACCAATATCTGTATAAGCCAACCAATATCTGTATAAGCCAACCATTCAGAAAGTTAACCAGTAAAGGAGCTATTTTACAACCATTTATTAAAAACCATATAATTCACCAGCTTTGGAAGACTAGTTTTCAATTCAGCAAACAGTAGAAACCATTAATCTTAAATTCGAGTAAAACGACCCTGTGTGTGTAGAAAGGTCTACTAACCCCCCCCCCCCCCCCCAATTTTAAGTAAATAACCCCACGGGTTAACAATAACCCTAACCTCTATGTGCAGAGCTAAACGGCGGAAGGCATCGGAAATTTGGATTTAAAGTAAAAAACCTTTTAAAAGTAGAAGATTAAATGCAGAAACCATTAATCTTTAATTTCAAGTAAAACCGAGTAAAAAAAAAGAAAAAATAGAAAGGTAAAAAAAAGAAAAAAAGAAAAAAAAGAAAGGTAAAAAAAAGAAAAAAAAGAAAGGTAAAAAAAAGAAAAAAAAGGTAAAAAAAGGTTCGAGTAAACAAAGGATAGGATAGGATAGGATATTCATGTTTATCCCCGTGAATGGGAAAACCCCAGGGGTTATCACACGGGCAATCGTCAGATCACCTCGCGCCCATCGTCGGGTTACCGGAGCTATTTCATTGTGTTGTGTATGATAGACACGTTCCTTCAATTTGGTAGAACCCATTAATCCGCTGGGTTCAGGCAATGTCCGTAAAGTGCCTTGCCCAAGGACACAACCGACTAGCTAGCGACCAGTTTCGCACCTGCAACCTTTCGATTGAAAGGCGACGCACTTAACCGCTAGACCACCGGGCCGGACAAAGAAAGGTCAAACAACCCCTCAGGGTAAAATCAAGCATAACATCTCCAGTTGACATTAAGTATAATCTCCCTGGTTAACCCTAACCCCTATATACGCAGATCCGAACGTCGGAAAGCGTCATCGGCCAAGTCTGACTCATCCTCCGATTCAACTACAAAGTCAAACTCAGTGAGTTTTCTTGTTTCTCATGACAAGATTGGTGAAGTGGGAAAATCAATGTTTTAGAACATTTGAATTATTTTTTACTGATTAAAAAATGGATTCGTCGATTGAAAAATTGGTGAAAATAATTGGTGCTGATTTCAATATATAAATCTTGTTAATTTACCACCCATCGGGACCAAGGTAAAGTGGTGTGGTAATAAGAGTGGATGGGATAATTATGTTTATCCCCGTGAATGGGGAAACCAAGGGGGTTAACACACGGACAATTGTCAGATCACCTTGCGCCCATCGTCGGGTTATCGGAGCTATTGCAGTGTGTTGTGTATAGATACGTTCCTTCAATTTGGTGGAGACCAAAAATCCGCTGGGTTCAGGCAATACCTGTTATAACACAACCAGCTAGCTACCAGATTAAAACCTACAACCTTTCGATTGAAAAGCAACGAACTGTCGGACAAAGTGGCATAATAATAAGAGTTGCATGGTAAAGAGGGTTTGTAAAACAGCTACAAGATACTGTGATCCTAATGTATTATAGTGGTGAGGTGGTATAGTAACAGAATTTGAATATATTTCCCACGGTCAATTAGTTGTTGGTAATCATGGGTTTTAACGTTTTCCTTGCACGCAGTCGTCAAAACGAACAAGAGAGCTGGCCGCTAGAGGGCGATCAAGAGATGTTTCTCCACGACCAACGAAAAGCAACCCGACCTCTCATCTGAGGGTCAGCAAATGTCAGTTGGTGTTTAAAGTGTTTGTTGTTTCTGGGAGTTATTAATCACTGATGGAAATCATCAGAAAATGCTCACGGAAATCATATTAATTACTCATGGAAATCATATTAATCGCTCATGGAAATCATATTATTTACTCATGGAAATCATATTAATTACTCCATGGAAATCATATTAATCACTCATGGAAATCATATTAATTACTCATGGAAATCATATTAATTACTCATGGAAATCATATTAATCACTCATGGAAATCATATTAATTACTCATGGAAATCATATTAATCGCTCATGGAAATCATATTAATTACTCATGGAAATCATATTAATTACTCATGGAAATCATATTAATCGCTCATGGAAATCATATTAATTACTCATGGAAATCATATTAATTACTCATGGAAAATCATATTAATCACTCATGGAAATCATATTAATTACTCATGGAAATCATATTAATTACTCATGGAAATCATATTAGTTGCTCATGGAAATCATATTAATTACTCATGGAAATCATATTAATTACTCATGGAAATCATATTAATTACTCATGGAAATCATATTAATTACTCATGGAAATCATATTAATCGCTCATGGAAATCATATTAATTACTCATGGAAATCATATTAATTACTCATGGAAATCATATTAATCACTCATGGAAATCATATTAATTACTCATGGAAATCATATTAATTACTCATGGAAATCATATTAGTTGCTCATGGAAATCATATTAATTACTCATGGAAATCATATTAATTACTCATGGAAATCATATTATTTACTCATGGAAATCATATTAATCGCTCATGGAAATCATATTATTTACTCATGGAAATCATATTAATTACTCATGGAAATCATATTAATTACTCATGGAAATCATATTAATTACTCATGGAAATCATATTATTTACTCATGGAAATCATATTAATTACTCATGGAAATCATATTAATTACTCATGGAAATCATATTAATTACTCATGGAAATCATATTAATTACTCATGGAAATCATATTATTTACTCATGGAAATCATATTAATTACTCATGGAAATCATATTATTTACTCATGGAAATCATATTAATTACTCATGGAAATCATATTAATTACTCATGGAAATCATATTAATTACTCATGGAAATCATATTATTTACTCATGGAAATCATATTATTTACTCATGGAAATCATATTAATTACTCATGGAAATCATATTAATTACTCATGGAAATCATATTAATTACTCATGGAAATCATATTAATTACTCATGGAAATCATATTAATTACTCATGGAAATCATATTATTTACCCATGGAAATCATGTTAATTACTCATGGAAATCATATTAATTACTCATGGAAATCATATTAATTACTCATGGAAATCATATTAATTACTCATGGAAATCATATTAATCACTGATGGAAATCATATTAATCACTGATGGAAATCATATTAATTACTCATGGAAATCATATTAATTACTCATGGAAATCATATTAATTACTCATGGAAATCATATTAATTACTCATGGAAATCATATTAATTACTCATGGAAATCATATTAATTACTCATGGAAATCATATTAATTACTCATGGAAATCATATTAATTACTCATGGAAATCATATTAATCGCTCATGGAAATCATATTAATCACTTATGGAAATCATATTAATTACTCATGGAAATCATAAAAAGATTTCAAATATCATTAAATACAAAACATATTAATTGGTTATACAAGTCCTATTTTCTGGAATTTATTAATCGCTTATGAAAATTATATTAAATGCTCTTTACATGAAAAATGGAAATTATATAAAATTATTCCATATATTATTAAATACAAGTATGTTAATTGGTCGTAAAAGTCATATTAAGTGATCATACTAATTATGTTAAAAGTATTATTACATTATAAAAGCAGGTGTGGGTCCATGGGGCTACAATGGATCCAGGGTGTAGCAGTCAAGTCGGCCAGTATCCTGAAAAAAGCTGAATAAAATGTTACAAGCATCCTAAAATATGAAATTCCCATGGACATCATATATAATTGTAATAGATATCTTATATTCCAGCCCCCCACCGTCCAACTATAAGTCGATCGCCTGTGAGAAGTCCTGCTCAGTTGGCAAAGCAAGTTGAAAGGTTTGTATTCGTTTGTTTGTTAACTTTGGCTGGTTAGTCTGGCGGTTAAGTGCGACGCCTATTAATCGAAAGGTTGCAGGTGCAAAACTGGTCGCTAGCTAGTCGGTTGTGTCCTTAGGCAAGGCACTTTACGGACATTGCCTGAACCCAACGGATTAATGTGTTCTACCAAATTGAAGGAACGTGTCTATCATATACAACACACTGCAATAGCTTCGGTAACCCGGCGGTGGGCGCGAGGTGATCTGACGATTGCCCGTGTGTTAACCTCCTTGGTTTTCCCATTCACGGGAATAAACATAAATATCCTATCCTATAAGCGGATTTACCATTTTATGAAGTGCGGTACATTGGGATAAGATTGAGATTCGGCAATCTTTTGCGCTTAAGAACCATTTTACCGATATTCTACAAAATAAAAATCACTGGGAACCGTAAAACTAATAATATTTTCGCAATAAAAGGGAAAACAACTGTATGGATAAAGATGGAAGTGTTTTTTTGTTTGTTTTACTTATGCATGGGTATTAAACCTATTAAACGCTCGGTACAGTAGCAATAAATTAATAAGAGTCGCATCAATAGGATAAAAGAGCCGCAGGTTGCCGACCCCTGGTATAGTTCTAGATTACCGATTCTTCAGATATAAAAGTTTGTGATTAGTTGCGTAGAAGCTTAAGCTATTTGAACCAAGATCAGCTCATGCATTCATAAAAGATGTATCTATTTCATAAATACAATATCGTCTATTATTCGAAATGTACTAAGTACGTGGATGCATGGTAATAATGAAGAGCATTATAGCACAATCTTTTGTATTGCTATTGCAATCATTTATTGTTTGATTCTGTGTGACAATGGCAAAAGGGCAGGAACACTATTCTAGTATTCTATTGCTAAAAAGCGTGATTAATTGTTTTTCGTCACTAACATTAGCGGGACATGTTCTAAAAATACTTCTTCTGCCACATTGTCCTACCCCTCTTCCCACTCTCCCGCAGAATAATAAACCGACAAATCGTAGATTCTTAACCGACTGCTTAGTGTTTTTACGAACAGTGACAAACTATATTTGAGTGGCAGATCAATCACTTGGCCCGCCAGTCTAAGAATGAATAATTTTGGTCCCTGGTTCAAAAGGTGTGGCCCACCTAGTTCTTGAACAGCCGAAAATATATTTGTAGCAATGATTAGTTTTCCATACTAATACTTCGTCTGCCATAATGTCCTGATTGCATAGGTCGCTTTACCACACACTTTTCTTCGAGTGTAATTTTTGTTTTATAAACAATAAATTAGTTTTCATTTTTTTTATTTGGGTTTAGCAGCCACGTCTAATTATACCGAATTTTAATAATTTATTTTTTTTAGACGTGTTCTTTTTTTAGACGTGTTCTAACGACTGTCGTTTTACCGTTTTTTCCCGTTTTCCAAATTTGTATCAAAAGTCCTGTTTTCATCGTAAAAACAAAAAATCTATATCGTTTGGTCTTTATTAAATTTTGTTTGCACATTATTGTTCTTTCACTTGGGTTTGGCGGCCGCGTCCGCTATTTTCATTAAATTATATTCTTTTTTAATGAGGTGTTTTAACGACTGTTCGTTTTGCCGTCTTTTCCTGTTCCTGTGTCGTGATTATATTCGTTTGTCATTTTTTAATATACTGGGGCAAAAAACAAATAAACTAAAACGTGGAAACAATAATTAAACTAAACTGATCCTCTTCCCGCTGTCCCACAGAATAATGAATCGCTTAAATCGTAGATTTCTAACCGACTTCTTAGTGTTTTTTCATACTAATACTTATACTGCCATAGTGTCCTGTCCCCCCTTCCCGAGGTCCCGCAAGTAATAAACATGAATATCCCATCCAATATGGCACAAAAGATCCTAACAAATAACCAGCATATCCTATAGTGTCATGGTTTTACATGTTTATGTCTCTGTTTTGTCATATAAAATATTTTCATTATAACAAACAACTTCATTAGAAAACATCACATATACTTAAGTAAAGACACACATTAATATATTTATACAAAGGCAATGAGAAAATTTAGCACAGTAATCGCTCTGTAGATTTCTAACGCTCCATAGATAATCGTGGATTCCCAACCCGACCTGCACCACCAGGTTGTCGATGGAGAAGAAACGAACTGAAGAGGAATTCGAGAAGTTGAAGAGAGAGCACGCGAGCAAGCTCCGAGCGGTACGGGAGACGTACGAGAGGGAGAAGATGCACCAGGAGGAGCAGATCTTCAAACTGAGGGAGCAAGTGAACTTGATCGAACAAAAACAGGTGTGATTCTCTCCTTTCATCAGTTCTCCCTTTTATTTTTCCTTTCTCTGTGAAGATGTGAACTATTGCCGACAAAACGGATAATAGAGTAGCCTTAGTCATTTTGCCAGAGCTATTGCAGCGTGTTTTTTTATTTGATATTAATTCTGTTTTAAATTTTTTTTGCATGAAGTGTACCTATTGTACTGAGGTAAAAGTAGTCTGACCACAACAAGACACTTGTTAGCTCAGTATGTCTGTTGGTTGGTCTAGCGGTTAAGTGCGTCGCCTTTCAATCGAAAGGTTGCAGGTGCGAAACTGGTCGCTAGCTAGTCGGTTGTGTCCTTAGGCAAGGCACTTTACAGAACATTGCCTGAACCCAGCGGATTAATGGGTTCTACTAATATTAAGGAACGTGTCTATCATATACAATGCACTGCAATAGCTCCGGTAACCCGACGATGGGCGCGAGGTGATCTGACGATTGTCCGTGTGATTTAACCCCTTTGGCTTTCCCATTCACGGGGATAAACATATCCTATCTATCTATCCTATCCTTCTTTCTCTGCAATGATGCAAACTTAAAACGCTGGCAATATGAATAATCCTCAAGAATATCTGACACCCTCAATCAGATTTATTGCAGTGTGTTTTTTTATTTGATATTAATTCTGTTTTTTTTTTACATGAAGTGTACCCATGGTACTGAGGTAGTCTGACCACACCAAGAGGTTACCTCAATGGATATTGTGTAACAACGTTAGCTTAGTATGTCCGACAAGTTAGTCTGGTGGATCAGTGCGTCTCCTTTTAGTCGAAAGGTTGCAGATTCAAAACTGGTCGCTGGCTAGTCGGTTGTGTCCTTGGTAAGGCACTTAACGGACATAGCCTGAACATTGTAGATGAAAAGGTTTAACCAAATTTAGTAACAGCTAAATCATGAATAACACTCTGTAATAGCTTTGGTTGGTGGAGTTAATCTGACGATTGCCCATGCGGTAACCTTGCGTTTTCCTATTCACAGGGATAAACATAAATATTCTGTACTGATTTTAAATTTTTTTTTTCCTTGTAGAACGATACGAGACGCCAAGATCGCCCGATCAGCAAGGTTTGTGCAATCCAGTGAACCTTGCACACTACCCACAGTGGAATCCATCATTCTATGCAACGACTGCTTCGACCTGGGATATTTCTATTTATGATGAACAGCTGGCAGATGCTGGACTTTGCGCTTGGGGGCCTTCAGGGCCTTCAGAGGACATTGAGGATTAACAAATGAAAAGTTGTTTTCGTCATTTTTGCCATATAGGGGCAACACATAAGGGGAGGGAAAGCGGGAAAGCGGGAAAGCGGGAAAGAGGGAAAACTGCTCACCAAAACTATGGAAATTAATTTTAACTCTGTCCTAAACACTAATCTCAACTACAAAACTAACTCTAACTCTAACCCCATGTTTAAAACTAACTCTTATGTCCTAATATTAATTTTAGTAAGCAGTTTCCCTTCTTTCCTCTTTCCCTCCTTTTAGTTTCTCCTCATATTAGTTCATATCGGAAATGTAAAGCGGACGTTCTATGCTGTCGGGTTGTTGTAAGCCTTGTTTCCACTACAGCCAGGTAGAAATACTTAGCACCGTAATTAAAATATTACAGAAGTATTTATTATGCTACAAATGAAACGCAATCACGTTATACATTCCCCTCACCAGGACAATTTAATCATGAGAATTTGATTTGCAATGTGAAAACACCGCTGATACCAATTAGTTTTACAAAAAAAATGTTAAACAAAATTTTGTAAAAAAAAACAATTTAAATTTTTGGAATTTGTGTCAGTATTTTCCACCAAAATCAACATTTTTTTTGTTGGTCGCTAAAATTCTTACTCAATTCTTCAAGAAAATATGTGAGATTTAATTCCACAGGAAAATTGATTTTTTATTTTTTGAAATTCCTTTACATTCCTTCTTTCTTCAGCAGTTTGCTATGATGTCATAATCAGTGACATCACAATCCACTGTGTTCGCTTTATTTGCACTATCTTTACCTTTCCTGTAATTTCCGCAAATAAATATGTAATGTTCCGAATTTCAATGATATTGTAAACTTGTTTAGACCACACCTTTAGTCCACCTGGTTAGCTTTGTGGTTTAGTGCGGCGCCTTTCAGCAGATTTGCAGACTCGAAATTGGTCACTAGCTAGTCAGTTGTGTTGTTAGGCCAGGCGCAGATTATACTATTACTGTGCTATTGCAGTAATTTTAATACGATGGCATTTCTAGTTTAAAATTTGACCACTGGGTTCAGAAAATATCAGTTAATTTCTTTCCACAAGGACACAACTGTTCAGCTGGCAACTGGTTTCGAACCTTCTACCATACTGTTAAGTTAATATAATGATTGCCTGTGTGTTAACACTTGCATTCACAGGGATAAACATGAATATCCTATCCTAGTGGCATATTGCGAATAAATCATACCTGGCTAAAAACATTTACCTTTGTCTCAAAAACTTGAAGCCAGAGATGCTCATTTAGAAAGCGTTTGGAAATTTCTTATTCAATTTGTGCTCCATATTTTAAATGCAGTAGTTGAAAACTAAACAAGTCAGGCATCAAACAAATCATTCACACAATTTGATATCTTTCTTGCAACTTTTATATTTACAAATAGAAGTTCAAGTGATGTTAATAAAAATAGACACAAACGAAAAAATGATAATAAAAACACATTGCACGCTTGGCGACAAGTTTCGGAGTGATCCATCTACGAACGCCATGTCGACATTCACGACAAACGAATCATCAAGTACATGACAAGGAACACCGCAAGGATGAATAGCAGGAGGTAACACCACATCTTAGCGTAACCACCTCGCGATATCGATTTCAATCGGTTCATCGTGGAACCGAGGAACCCAGTCACTTTGTTCATGTCATCATCCTGTGGTGAGGTTGAGTATATAAGGATATTCATGTTTATCCCTGTGAATGGGAAAACCAAGGGGGTTAACACACGGGCAAGCGTCAGATCACCTCGCGCCCACCGTCGGGTTACCAGAGCTATTGCAGTGTGTTGTGTATGATCCAAACCGGCAGGCTAACCGACTGGACAAAGGTCATTGCCTGAACCCAGTGGATTAACTGGTTTCATAAAAATAAATTATTGTCTCACCGACTGACACCACTAAAAAATCCATTAATGAAATATTTAAAGAGTTTCTGACAATTATCATACTGTAGTTATAGTTACATGCACATCTGTTAAGAGTATCCTATCCTAATACTTAATTAAGATGTGTTTTAACAAGTCTCCTTTTGTCACATTTTTTCCGGTTTCCAATTTTTTTTTAAATTTTAACCCACCATTCCATTGAGTAGTCTATTCTGGTCCCTTACTTCTTCTCCAATATTGATTGAAAGCTGGAAACATAGAATTATGGATTCAATGAATGCAAACAAGTTTTAATTTCACAGTTTTTCATATAATTGTTTGATAATTAAACAAATATATCACATCTTTAATGAAAAAAACATGTAGTACAAAGAATAGAAACTGTCTATGATATAGCGCATTAGTTGGATGTGAAAAAAGATCAAATACACAGGCCTTCACTAATCTGTGGACAGTGGATCAGGCAACTCATTATATTATTAGCGTGGCAGAGTGTTTTTATCGGGGAAAACTAAAAGGAGGGAAAGCAGGAAGGAGGAACTATACACTAAAATAAAGAATATGTTATTAAAGTCAGTTTTAAACATGGGGTTGGAGTAAGGGTTAGTTCTGGGGTTAAGATTAGTATTTAGGGCAGGGTTTAAATTAGTTTACGTAATTTTTGTTTGAAGTTTCCCCTTCTTTCCTCCTTTAAGTGTTGCCCCTTTTTATCAATACATCGGCTGGATTTCGTTATTAACATGAGTAGGATGGGGTTGTTCATCATGATATACCATCCGCCCCTCTTCCCACTGTCCCTCAGATTAGTCCAACACAAGGCATTACTTACAGATTTGAGAGCAGAGACTTTATTTCTAAGATCATGTTCTAATCGTTGATTTTCTTCTTCGTAAATTGACTGTTCACCTACACAAGTCGTCCGGTTAGCTCGGTGGGTTAGTGTGTCATCTTTCAGTCGTAGTGGTTTTAAAACTGGTCGCTAGCTAGTTGATTGTGTGATTGGGCAAGGCACTTAGCGGACATTGTTTGAACACAGCGGATTAATGGGTTCTACCAAATTAAAAAAACGTATAAATCATACACAACACACTGCAATAGCTCTGGTAACCCGACGGTGGGGTCGAGGTCTGACGATTGCCCATATGTTAATCCCCTTGGTTTTTCCATTAATACTATCCCATCCACAAAGACTAACCTGCGTGTGGTCTTCTCATTTTGTACTTATAAATTAACGGCAACGAAAAATGCAAACAACTCCAAAATGGAAAGCCGCAAAAACTAGTTTATTTATTATTGGCCTGAATACTTTAAATTTGTGACGTGTCGAAAATAATCGAAATAATTGTTATTTCCCGAATCTGAAAACAGCTGATTCTTAAAACGGATGACCGCAAAGCATTATACTTCTATAATTTATGCTTAGTGAAACGTGCTAGAAGTTATTAGAAGATATTTTGGCTATTTGCAGGCAAATTTGTGATCAAGTTTATTTTAAAATACTTATTAAAAAGCGTCACAAGAACCCTTTTACTAATTTTAGAGGACGTCTTAATAATAAAAAATCAATGTTATTCCGCTAACCAGACGTTGGGCGTAAGACGAATATCACCACTCCTTTACGTATTTGCGAGGTGATCTGACAATTACTCATGTGATAAAACCCCTTGCGTTTTCCAACTTACCGTGATAAATGTGGATATCTTATTCTATCCTTTCTCATATCTGGTTTAGTCATTTTTTATACAGGGGAAATCCCTCTGAAAACCGGTTCAACAGGAAAGTAAATAGGTAGGCACTTAATGTACATCAAACTGAGGCTACAGCTGATCGACATTTGTGACGTCATACAGTAGCTTATGGGAACTCCTGATGTATTATGGGTAATTTTTTTCCTAGGAGAGAGTTGTTCATGCGAAACGACAAGTAACTTGTGAAAACACATGGTGTATTGTGGATTATATCTACCGGTATATATCTAGCGCGCTTCTGTATGAAGATGTTAAAACATTTCGAAATGTGATGGGTGCTAAACCAAATGCTGGGTATTCAGTGGTGTGCTTAGTCTATGCACTGCACACACTATTTATTCTATGAAACTGCACACACTATTTGCGTGAAAAATAACTCTAAGCCTGAACCCCAACCCTAACGCTAATCTCTACCTGAACACCAATCCTAACCCAATCAGTCAACCATGGGGTTATTGTGCATTGGTATTGATATAATACCGGTATTAAATTTGCGGTAGCCTACCTCTAAATACTACAGGATCGCTTGGATTGCATGCATCGCTTACTATACTGCGTAATTACAAAAGCCATGATATTAATGTTAGGGTTGGGGTTAAAGTTAGTTCTGGGGTTGAGATTAGTGTTAGGGACAGGGTGAGAATTACTTTCCATAGCAATCTAAGTGAATCAAGCGCTCCAAGCGATCCCGTAGTATTTAGAGGCACCCTTTAATTTGTGAATTTTCTGGATATTGATCAAGGAGATGCGGTTTTAAAATCATCTTTGCCGATATACAGTTTGAAAAGAAGAGAATCGGCCTAAAAAAAGAAAAAAAGATTTAAAAAAATTACCCATAATACATCAGGAGTTCCCATAAGCTACTGTATGACGTCACAAATGTCGATCAGCTGTAGCCTCAGTTTGATGTACATTAAGTGCTTACCAAGTAAATAAGTTTCCATTGCACATAACTTAATATTGTCGATTCCTAGACAACTTAAGATTTTAAAACTGGGAAACTATCATGGCTTTAACACACGATAAATGGATTGGTGGCAAGACATTAAATAGGAAAAACCAGTACTTGGCCATGATTACCCTACGCGCTAATGTATCTTTAAAAAAATTTCCAACTTTTAAGTTTTATACATTATGGCTATACTGCTTGATAATAAGCATTTTCCTCGATACTGCTTATATTCAGGCAAGAGTTTAAGAGGATTTTATTACCGACGCTTGTACAGGTCCAATGTGAATAATTGTAGTTTTGGACTTTTCAAAAAGACACTGAGGAGGCGTCTATCATAAACTACACACTACAATAGCTCCGGTAACCCGACGATGGGCGCGAGGTGATCTGACAATTGCCCGTGTGTTAATCCCCTTGGTTTTCCCATTCACGGGGATAAACATGAACATCCAATTCTAATTTGTTTTACCAAATTAAAGTAACCTAAACTATCTTCTTTGGTTCTAACGAAGGCTATAACTTTGCTAATTTCTGTGAATAAGACATAAAACACCTGTCAAGTGTTTTCTTATTCAAAACAAAATAATTGCCAAATCCATTATATTGATAGTTTCTTGAACCTAATATTATAGATGGCGTATAACCAATTGAGACCTCTATGAACGGCAGAATGTGACGAGTGGTACCCTCCATGAGTCATTGTTTTTAAACTAGTGTTTTGCTGAGTAACAATGGTGGTGATTCCCCAATGTTTGTTTTGTTGAAAGCAGCATGTGCTAGGCTGCGCGCCGGTGTTCTCGTTTAGCTGTAAAGTTTTGTAATCGTGGAGCAGTGCTTTGTAAAATAAAGGTGTTGAATGTGCATATGCTAGCTGTTTTGTTGGAAAAAAGTTGCCGATGTACGAAGGGGTATGGGCTCAAAATTTTTAAACAAAATTTTGTAGGGTTTTGAGTTTAGGTTGCAGATCCCAAGCTTCAATTTTAAATAGTGAAAAAATCTAAGACTTCCTATGTCAGGATTTTGAGTGACAGTCGTTTTTGTGAGGTCAGTGTGCATTGGAGAGATAGGGAAAATAATTAGTTGAACGCCTCCTAAATGAAAAACGGGCTATTTTGATTTTTTTGCCAAAATCTCCAAATTTATAGAAATTTGAGTGTGGATAAATGTTACTAGTCAACTGTTTGTCTAAAATCTTACACTTAATTACTTATGCTAATTAGCAAAGTAATTAATTAGTCATTTTTTCTCATTTTTGGTTATTTTCACTCCGGTAGAGGGTCGTTCGGATATTTTTTCAAGAACCTAACTTCGAATGGCTTTTATAAATACCAGACAATCTTTCGATACAGACTGTTAATCCGATTTGTGATATAGGACTAAAAAATTTACTCCTCTTGGTATCCACAATGTGTACCTTTTTTTCATATTTTTCAATTTTTGGGCAGGTGTGAAGGCCCTAGATGTGTTGTTGGACACTTATGCATACAGAAGATATAAAAACTTACCAATCCTAACCATCCTTGATTGTCAAACATTGGTGAAAGAAGTGGAGGCGGACAAAATGGTGGATCACACGAGGCTCAAAGGTGACATTGGGTGTGTTTTTTTACTCAAAAACAACTATTTGTACCCTGGTTATGGACTTTAAACCTTTCAAATTACAGTGAAAAAATGTGCTGAAACTTGTGGAACATCAAGCAGTGAATTTTAATGTGTACGAAGAGTTTCAGTCATCACCAGTGACACTGTCGCCAAATGAAATCTACAGAATGACCACCCTTCAGTCGAAGGCCTGTAATAGCCGAAGCAGTCAACCGAAACGGTTAAAATTTGGACCGGAGTCTCACAGAATGACCTCTACTAGTAAGTTCAAACAGTTTAAACCAAACTGGAACGGTCACCGTTTCCAAGATGGCGTATAACCAATTGAGACCTCTATGAACGGCAGGATGTGACGAGTGGTACCCTCCATGAGTCATTGTTTTTAAACTAGTGTTTTGCTGAGTAACAATGGTGGTGATTCCCCAATGTTTGTTTTGTTGAAAGCAGCATGTGCTAGGCTGGCGCGCCGGTGTTCTCGTTTAGCTGTAAAGATTTTGTAATCGTGGAGCAGTGCTTTGTAAAATAAAGGTGTTGAATGTGCATATGCTAGCTGTTTTGTTGGAAAAAAGTTGCCGATGTACGCAAGGGGTATGGGCTCAAAATTTTTAAACAAAATTTTGTAGGGTTTTGAGTTTAGGTTGCAGATCCAAGCTTCAATTTTAAATTGTGAAAAAATCTAAGACTTCCTATGTCAGGATTTTGAGTGACAGTCGTTTTTGTGAGGTCAGTTTGCATTGGAGAGATAGGGAAAATAATTAGTTGAACGCCTCCTATAACTTTCATTTGCAAAATTTTATCGTTTAGTTTTAGTGTTCGATCCTTTGTCACATTAAAGAAGAATGGCATAATTAATTAAAATTAAGGAGACAAGATAAAACGGCAAAACTACTGTAGTAAAAACAAGTCAGTGAATATACATTTGTATTGTTTGAGGCAACTAAGGTAATTATTTTATGAAATACTGTCTAAAAATAATTTCAATTTCTGCTTTGCTATAACCCATTTGCGCCTGAACAAGAAATATATAATGAAACTGTGTTAAATTCGACACATTTTATCGGGATCTGCCACCTTTAATCGCCACGGTGGTAACGTTACATTGGTATACAGGTGGCCATCAATGCCTTGATAGGTAAAATCACCGTGATCTTAATTTAGGTCTTAAACGCCACGTTGGCGCTTTCATCTGGCCAAGAGAGTCTTGGTTCGCCTTCGCACGTAATTATCACCCGCACGTTACATGTTCCACAATATGCGCGTGCGTTGATTAACCTTTCCATCATACCGCTGATGGCCACAGACGATCGGTTTCAGCTCGTAAAACGGTATTTATGATGTTTATTACTAAAATATCGAATGCATTGATTAGGTTCTCGCATGGTGGCGAAAATAGTCAAAATATGACGTTCTTTTCTAGGTGAAAGGTTACTAGCGGTCACACTGTATCGGTCCAACCCGTTAATTTGGTACGAAAGTACAGTTAATATATGGTAACATAGATTCACATGTTAACGCGACCGGTTCAACATTGGTTCACATGTGACCGATTCATAAACTGCCTTCTGTATAACAAAAGTAGCAACACATCATAGATTACAAATTCTTATGGATAAAGACAAATAACAAAAATGTAAAAAAGAAAGGTTACTAGCGCAGTGATAATTAAGTGCGCACAACTAAATTTACAGCGCGCCCATTAAGTTACGGCATCGTCTGCAAAACATGCTGGAACAGCGTTTAGATCTTGTGTGGGAAAGGAGGATAAGGAGGTTCTAGGATATTCGTGTTTATCTCTATAGATGGAAAACCAAGGGGGTTAACACACGGGCAATCGTCAGATCACCTCGCGCCCACCGTCGGGTCACGGAGCTATTGCAGTGTGTTGTATATGATTCACATATTCCTTTAATTTGGTAGAACCCATTAATCCGCTGGGTTCAGGCAACGTCCGTTAAGTGCCTTGCCCAAGGACAGAACCGGCTAGCTAGCGACCAATTTAGAATCTACAACCTTTCGGCTGAAAAACATCGCACTACACCGCCAGACTAACCGGTCGGAAATAAGGTGTTTCGCAAACTTGTGATTTTATTCTTTTTCCTTACCAAGCGTATTTTACTTATACGTGATCAGACACAACTTTGGCACAACCCCCCCCCCCCCTAATGTAGATTACTACACTCGGAAGTATAAAAACGAATCCTATACGTACTTTGTTCCAAATTAACCATGAAATAAAAACGTCTATGTCGGGTTTTCGGCTTTACCATTATATAAATGGGAACAAGAATAACACAGATATTCATGTTTATCCCCGTGAATGACCACACGGTTCAGGCCATATTCGTTAAGGACACCCCGATTAGCTGGCGACCAGTTTCGAATCTGCAACCCTACGGTATTTATCCTAGTTTTGCCGCTAGACAGGTAAAAATCGCGATATTTGTCGTGTATTTCTAGATTGTGTATTTTCATGTGGAAGTGAGCAGTGAAAGCACAATGAACACAATGTTGACATCAAAATATACGATTTGGAACACTGACGTTTAAATATCATACAAGAAGCAAAAGCAAGAAACCTATATAACATAAAAGCAGTAACGCTCAGTTCTATTAAGAGGCAGCATATCCTAAAAGTGTGAAGCTTTATTCACATTAAGGGTATTAGCGTAATAAGAGGATATTTATGTTTATCATCGTGGATGGGAAAACCAAGGGCGTTAACACATGTGGGTACATGGAAAGCTTTACAGAAGTTTCAAGCATTATTAGTGTGTGGTCGTAAAGTGGGTACGGGTAAACCCAACACCGGGCGGGTGTAGTGAGTGGGTTTCGAGTCTGTGATCTGGAATTCGCGGGATTCATGAGTTTCGCAGGTGTTTCGAGCGTAGGAACTGTCGCTATCGTCGTCGGTTGAATCGTGACCAACTTCCCCGCTTTGTGTCCGACGCGACTGCTTCTTGTGTTTCATGCGACGATTCTGGAACCATGTTTTTACCTGGAGTCAAAAGTTTCGGTCATATTTTTGCGGGCAAATTTTTTTTACCGAGCCAAGTTTCGAACCAATGATGGGCTCGTCACTTGGGCCTTTTTGTATAGTAGTCGGTATATGTATCGGTGGCGTTAAACATTCAGTCACACGACAGTACATTAGCGGCCAAATGTTAAAAGTTTTATTTTTTACATGAAGATACGCCATTTGGAGGCTTTAAACATATAAGAATGCTATATTTGTATGTAACCTGCGTTATATACAATAGACACGACCTTTAATTACTTACAACTAATAAAACATAAAAGGATAACATTCGGTTTTATAACCAAATAAGTTGGGAAAACACAGTCATGGTATCTTAATGTATTTTTTTACCTGAGTTTCTGAAAGTTCAAGTCGATTAGCGAGGTCAATTCGTTCCGGGGTTGAAAGGTATTTTTGGGAGTCGAATCGTCGCTCCAGACCAGTCAGTTGTTGTTCGGTGAAAACGGTTCTCGCTTTTCGTCGCCGACTTTGGCCCATGAGGATCGAGTTATGTTGGGGGAACATGGGTCCGTTCATTTGCAGGCGAACTGGAATAGAAAGGAAATTGTAATTTTGTTCTAATGTTTGCTACTTTATATATAGAGCGCAGTGGGATGATGGGTTCTACCAAATTGAAGGAACGTGTGAATGATACACAACACACTGCAATAGCTCCGGTAACCTGACGGTGGGCGCGAGGTGATCTGACGATTGCCCGTGTGTAATGTGTTAACCCACTTGGTTTTCCCATTCACGGAGATAAACTTGAATATATTACCCTCTACATTTTACAATAATCTGAGCAAAAATGTTAAAGCATGCAATTATTGAGATTTTGCGAAAAAGTTCTTTATCACGTTTTCAAATAAAATAAGGTTTTTGTGGAATATTGAAGAGTTTGCCCAACTGGACTTTTTAGGCGGATTAACTATTCTGTGTTTGTAATGTTTGTTTCTGACCACTAGTACCGGGAGATGCCCTAATGTAAGCTTATACATAAAAATAGATTATTGCCAGCTGAGCTGTTGTAAGTGCACAAAGTTTCTGAACATTGTATTTGTCCAGTCCGTTAGTTTAGTACGAAACTAAGTTAATAAGACAGTTTAGCATGGTCAACTGTTCTACCGGCTACCAAGCCTATAGCAATTCGACGCAATTGCGAATTCCTGTGCAAAAAAATGGAACATATAATGAATTGATTAAAACAGCGCTTTCGCTTATTATGAGGTAGTTCATTTCTCATTACCGGCCCTAGAACAACAAATTGACTTATAATTGACGACGTAATCAAAAATCACTGAAGCGGAAAAAGCTTAAAATTGAGCTGATTACGAAAGGACGCCTGGACCGTAAGTACGTATAATACACAAGTTTACCTCTCTCTACGTCTGGAAATTGGCCTGGCGCGGCGCTCGACGAATTTATAAGTTAATTGCGTTTAGTGAGGTGGAATACGTTCTATGGATCCTAAATAGGTTGCACGTTTCCCTTGAGAAAAGGCATCATCTACCCTAAATATGACCAACTCACTACTTTTACCGAAAAATGTCGAATTAGCTATTCAAATGTAAAATACAATACATAGCAGGGGTCGCTAACATTTTGCACTTAGAGATCCATTTTAAACGATATTCCACAAAATAAAAATTACTGGGAGCCGCAAAAGTAATAATATTTTCGCAATAAAAAGGAAAACAACACTGTGTGAGATAAAGACGCAAGTGTTCTTCTGTTTGTTTCACTTATGCATGGGTATTAAACTTATTAATCGCTCGCTACAGTAGTAATAAAATTAATAAAAGACGCATCAGAAGGATGAAAGAGCCGCAGGTTCGACCCATGATAAAGGCAATAGTAGTCTACATATATAACTTAAGGGTGAGGGTAACTCGATTCTGCGTCCGATCAGGAGATTGCGTTCATTAAGTTGCCGCTATTAAAGTGTGCACTGCTAATTAGAAATTAAGTGCTTTGTGAAGCCAAATGCTTATTTGCAATAAGTTAAATCCTCGGCTTTGCTTCGTCACGAGGCAATTCGAGAATTAAGCGATAATCTTTAAATTAATTCAGGATGACAACATAGTAGGGTTGATTCGGCCTAACTTTGCATTAAGTTTACCACTTTAACACAGCCATATAATTGTCCATACTTTAACATATAGGCATATAATTATACCATACTTTTTAATAGGTATATAATTGCACCATACTTTTACATAGGTATATAATTACACTATACTTTTACATAGGTATATAATTACACTATACTTTTACATATATGCATATAATTGTCAAGAGTCTTTTTTTCCAACCATAAATATGAGTGAAATTGGTTGTCTATAACTAAATAGGGCCAACAGCAGTTTTCCTTCGATTTTTAAATATTTAAAAAGGCAAAGTGGCATAACTGCCAATTAGGTCGAAATTGCCAATTATAAAGCGTTAATAAAGAGATCGAATTTAAGGTCGCATGTTTTTCTGCAAAGGTCTGTTTTCGTCCTTTTACGGCGGCAAATTGCCAATTAGACATTTAGCACCTGCGCCTCAATATAATACCCGACAAGTCGTCGTTCTGCAAACACTGGCCGAAATAAATGAAATTGATTTTTTAAGCGGATTGACATATAGCCCATCAGTAACGCAAAAACAACCGTGTAAGAAGCCTAGAAATGTCAAAAGGTATTACTGCGCAATAGAAGCGCAAATATCCATTCATTTTCTCCCCGAATTATTACCATGATTTGTTTTAGGTCTTACTGTAAGAAGCTACCAATAAGCATTATTATTAAAGGTCCTGCTTTGTGTTTTAATCACAAAAAATCAACTATATATATATTTTTTTTACCTGGTCAAGTTTTAAACCCAAAATAGGTTCGTGACCGCAATATGAGTCGGTATATGTATCGGTGGCGTTAACCATTCGGCCACACGAACTAAACTAACTACTTATAATTGGTTATGCCGCAGCTTTGTGGCTGTATATATTTTGCAATTTTATTTCCATATTCAATGTAAGAATATTCAAGAAAAGAATATTTAATGGAAAGATTATTACCTTCTCTCTCCTGGTGGTCGCTTTGATGAAAGACAGATTGAAGTCGGTTCGCCCACAGCGAAGATAGCACGTTTCCTGATGTGGATGACAGTAGGTTCTGGAGTTGCAGGTACTTCAACGCTCCGTTTGATTCATTGAATATTGGACTTGGTCGTCTTGATGGGAATCTCAGACTTGGCCCGGTGTTTGTCGGTGTTTGCAGTGCGTTCTGCGGCAAAACGAATCCGGGAAATTGGATCAAATCTCGGTTTTGGGTGCCTAAAGAGTCTGCGATAAAGTCTGAGTGTCTGCAACTCGCACCAACCGAACTGAAACCTGGAAAGCTTGCCGACGAATTCGCTAACATAGACGCCGCCTTTTGTGCCAGGACCGCCATCGCTGATACTTGTGTCGGTGCGTCGTCGCCATTTTGTTTTTGACTGCAGCCGTCGAATTGAAAGGCAGTATCTTTCCATGAGCCCCGTCGTTCGCTGTACGGACTCCCGGAGTGACTTTGGTCAGTGGATCCAGATCTGCGCCTTCTCGTACTGTGCGATGAATCGGAGCCATCAGCCGAGGACGGCGAGAAATCAAGATTGATGTTCCGGTTAATCTTGGTGGTAGACCCCGGGCTTCCAGCCACATTTTCGTTGGCTTCGTAATGTTCACGTTCAGGACTCTGCAACAAATAAAACTTATAGGAACGTGTGAATCATATACAATACACCACAATAGCTCTGCTGGTAACTTGATTCGAGGTAATCTAAAGATTGTCCGTGTGTTAACCCCCTTAGTTTTTCCATTCTAAGGGAAAAAACATGAGCATCCTATGTTAACCTACGTTAAGCTGACTTGTTTATTTTCATTTTAAACACCGACTGCAAAATAGCAAGAAATAATCAAAGTTTTAAGCCGTAAACTGTAGTACAACCAATGTTGGTACGGAAGTAAAACTATAAACTGTGGCTGCTGAAACACAATAAGAATGGATAAATGGATGTAAAAAATACTTGTCCAATAATATAATTTCCGACAAAGTGTGACATTAAGCTTTATTATTTTGTTTAATTTACCATTGTTTTTTTCCGACTGTTGTTTTACCGTGAATGAAATAATAATGTTGCATCTTATATGTCGGAAAGGGTATTAGAAAAAAATGTCTATTAAAGGTTCTATGTACAATATAAACCAAATGACACGGGTTTAATACACAGAAATCGGTAGACTTCTAACAAAATAATGATCGCTTAGGTGAGGAACTAACTGCTAAGTAAATAGAAAACATGTTTTAGGAGCGCTAGAAAAAATTCAAGGCCACAAAAAAAAAAGCATTCTGTCATAAATATCTATTTTATTTGTAAATCGGTTAATCATCAACGTTTATTGTATCGCTCAAATTATCTGGATATTTAGGTCACCTATCCAATTTTAAACTCGAACATAGTCTTACACTGGCTATGGTTGATATTATTCCGATAAAATGACATCAAGTAGTTTAAAATACAACTTACTTTCCCCAAAAGATCTTCTATCCTGAACGATTTCACCGATTTCTTTGATGCGTGTTTGTCCATATCCGAGCTTTCTCTATATCTCTTCAGTATCTGAGGACTTGATGTAGCTTCATTGTCCAGCATTTCGACGAATTTATCTCAGCAACTTTAAATTAGCTACTACTGAAAATCACAAATACACATGTTTAAATACAACATTCCTCTTTTATAGTGGTATTTTAATGCATTTTTTTCTTCTTTTTCTTGTCTAACTACCACCTGCTTTCAGTGGATGTATTTATTCTATTTTTATTGTCGTTTTCTCCAATGCAAGGTTGGAGAAGGTACAAATTGCTTTGTTAATTAGAGTCCTGCCTCGTGTTATATATAAGGCAAAGGGTTTGCGCGAAAAAGGGAATTTTCTGCAGTGCAGACAGGGAGAGCTGCTTGAATATACTTGCTCTTTTAATAAGCGAGAGAACTGCACATGGAATTAACATGCAAATGAGGCGATTTCTTATTGATTTAATTCGTGGCTTTGCTTTCCTGCTTAGATCAGCACTAATGCGAAAGAGCTAAAGAGGCGACTCGACTTTTTTGTATACTGGCCGGTTATAACGCCGCAATATTTCGTCCATTCGTAACGATAATCCGAATTAAGCCCTATGTCGCGCTATTGACAATGCAGTATTAAGATTCGATTAGACGATAATTCGTTTATTGCAGGGGCATAAAATTTTACATTTCCTAATTGGACGAAAAAACGCAGAATACTTTGTTTAATAGGGAATTTTTCACACAGAAACTATAATTTCTATTAGTTCTATTTTGTTTAAGAAAAAAAAACTTTTATTTTTTATGACGATAATTTTTCGCTTAGGTTTGGCGGCCGTGTCCGCTTTATTTATTTAATTATATCCTTTTTTAAATATAACGTGTGTCTTTTCCTGTTCCTGCGCCGTGATTTGTTTTATTTGCCATTTTAAGGCAAAAATCAATAAACTAAACTAAAATTAATATTCATGTCTATTCTCGTGAATGGGAAACGCATGGTGCTACATAGTCAAGGTCCGCCTACTCGCCTTGACGAACGCACCAATTTGCTTATTTTTCTTTCAAGACAAAACACTGTAATTTAAGGCTTTAATAGGTTTGCGTTATCTGACCATGACAGTATCAATTTTGCTACACACGGATTTTATTGTTAAGTTTCCTATCATACAGTTCTGTATTAATTTTATCCTGTCCGGCTGGTTGGTCTAACGGTTAAGTGCGTCGCTTTTCATCGAAAGATTGCAGGTTCGAAACTGGTCTCTAGCTAGTCGGTTGTGTCCTTGGGCAAGGCACTTTACGGACATTGCCTAAACCCAGCGGATTAATAGGTTCTACCAAATTGAAGGAACGTGTCTATCACATACAACACACTGCAATAGCTCCGGTAACCCAACGGTGGGCGCGAAGTGATCTGACGATTGCTCGTGTGATAACCTCCTTGGTTTTCCCATTCACGGGGATAAACATGATTACGAATATCCTTATTTTTAATGACGTGTTTAACGACTGTTTGTTTTAACGTCTTTTCCTGTTCCTGTGTCGTGATTTTATTTGTTTGTCATTTTTAAATACTGGGGCAAAAGATATATAAACTAAACTAAATGAAAAAATAGATCAAAAATGGCCGATTACTAAAGTTGACATAAAGATCGGGAATTCCCCATCTGAGTCATATGATCTTTGTTGTCATACAGGTTTTAAATACTATTTAAGCGGAGTCAGCAGACAGTGTTTTTTTTAATTGCTTTATTCGATTCGAAATAGTTGACCAAATTCAACAAAATTTTTACAGTTTAATAAAAAAGACACCTAGTACGATATAAAAAAACTAGTTTACTGATTATGTGAAATTTATATTTTTAAATTATTTGTTTTGTTAATTCAGTTTTTGTTAAGATACCCAGTAGCGATATGGTTTACTTCTTGGCGCCCGTGTTTTCAATCCTTGTCCTGTTTCTGGATGTACATAGCTTTGAATTTGAAAGTTTTGCAGTTCCTAATATCACTGATAAAGGTATGGTTATGTATTTCAGCTCGCGAGCAAGTGTGAAATTACCCAAGTGTGCAAAGACGCAGGGAAATAAAACTCAAGTGTGCAGCTGCCATACTTTCCATACTGGTGTATGAGGATTCCTATATAGCCTACAATGTTTTTTGAACTAGGCTTTAATCAAAGGTTCCTGCAGGATTACCAGTTCATGTGATTCACCCAGTCTGGAAAGCATTTAAATTGCACCCCATGATATTTTCAGGGGCAACACTAAAATAAGAGAAATTGCTTACTAAAGTAAAGGAAAATAATTATAACCCTGCCATAAACTCAACCCCAGAGCTAACCCTAACTCTAACGACATGTTTAAAACTAACTTTAATGCCCTAATCTTTATTTTTGTCTGCAGTTTTTCTCCTCCTTCAATAGTTCAATTCTTAAATTTCCACTCCTTTTGCAGCTGCTCTATCATGGACCAGCTCAGTGAATTTGCTTGTGGGTGAGGTTGGGTTCATCAAGTTTGATCTATCCCAAGGCTTAACACAGGAGGAAGAGTTGTTTCTTACCATTTCTCACAATCACACCTCGATACAGAATGTTGCTCCTGCACGATTTCCCACAACAGTATGTTTATCAGCTCTGTCGACAAGTTGTTTAGGATATCCATGTTTTTTCCTGTGAACAGAAAAACCAGGGGGGTTTACACACAGGCAATCGTCAGATTACCTCGCGCCCACCGTTGGGTTACCGGAGCTATTGTAGTGTGTTGTGTATGATAGGCACGTTCCTTCAAATTAGTAGAACCCATTATTCCGGTGAGTTTAGACAATGTCTGTTAAGTGCCTTGCCCAAGAACACAGCCTATTAGCTAGCGACCGGTTTTAAAACTGCAACTCTTTGGCTAAAATCCGATGCACTAAATCCCCAGACTAATCGGTTGGACACCATTTGTAGTTGTTGTGTCACAGGATATAATATACTAGTTTAGTTTATTCATTATTTGCCCAATTTTAAATGACGGCAAATGAAACAAATCACGACACACAAACAGAAAAAGACAGCAAAACGAACAGTAGTTAAAACACGTCATTTAAAAGATAATGGATATATATATATAAATAAATACCTATATTGGACGCAACCGCCAAACCTAGGCGAGAAACAATACTATCCAAAGAAAATTTAATTAAAACCATATTTACTTAAAATAAATGACATTGTCATTATTCTTGCTGTAATGATTAAAAATGTTGTAATGTTTTTTTTTTTAATTCCATCATGTTTTAAACTTTATTGTCTGAAAGTAATTTTCTATCATTCGTGTTATTCATTATCTACAGGTTAAATTTCCTGTAAACAAAACCGATGCAGATCTTACAGTCACTGGAAATGCAGTGGGCCAGCTCGCAGTTAAAGTGAACGCCACTTCAAATGAAATAAGGTAAGTTGGTTGTGTTTTTTCACTTTCAGACAAATTCTGTTGGCTCGAAACAAGCTATTACCTTAGTTATTGTACTTAGAAGTCTTTACCTGAACTTGGTGAAGTAAATTTGGTGGCATAAAAAAGTATTTTTGGGAAAAATTCGAGTATGTTGTTGTTTTGTAGTTTGATATATATATGAAAAGCCAAGGCTTTTATAGTGGATAAGTTTTAATTTAAACAAACTCCAAAATGAATTATTTTAAAAAATATTTCCAGTTTAATAGTGCCGTGCTGACCACGATCATTATCATGAAGCGATCGCGCTATTTCGTTATCTTGAAGAAAAGAGCGATCGCAATTATGGCATTAAAAATCGCGAAAGCTAAATGCATGCAAATCGAGTAAAACACCAGCCATGATCGCGATGTTTTAGTTATTCTCAGCCAAAAACAAAATAAAAATATTAAATAAATTATATAAACTCATTGTGTTCTGCAATGTTGACTTTAGACTACAACTGACATTTACGGTAATGTTTCTTCCATTGGCACAAACAGTGATGTGATGATGCAAGTTGTTTTCTGAGTGATCTGACGATTGTGTTAACGCCCCTTGGTTTTACCATTCACTGGAATAAACATAAAAATACCATCCTATCAGATAACTCAACAAAGGGTGCGAGATGATCTGACGATTGAGTGTGTTAACCCCCTTGGTTTCCCATTCACAGGGATAAACATGAGTATCCTAACCTTTCCTATCTATCAACCACTACTGACTGTCAACCACTTTTTGAATGATCAAATAAATAATTTCATTCCTTGTACCGAACATAATAAAATCCACAACCTGCCCCAGCAAAAAACAAAATAAAAAGGTGCGAGTGAGCGTGTAATAACCCCCTTGCGTTTTCCCATTCAAGGGAATGAATATCATAAAACAAAATCTTTCCAGCATTCCCAAAGACAACAAGTTTCGAATCTATGTCGTCCACAGCCATGTGCTGGTTGTAGTAAGCACTGTGATTGGGTGGATGTACTTTGTAGCCTGGTCCGTGTCGTTCTACCCTCAAGTCGTGCTCAATGTTCAAAGGAAAAGGTAAATAATGCTGTGCAAGTGTTGTTTAAAATGGTGCAAAATTTTCACATGTAGTTTATAGGATATTCATGTTTATTTCATAAATTGGAAAACGCAAAAAGTAAATCGGCAGATCACCTCGTGCCCACCATCGGGTTACCAAGGCATTGCATTGTGTTGTGTATGATTCAGACACTTCTTTCGGTAGCCTACCCATTAACCCGTTGGGTTTAGGCAATGTATGTTAAGTGCTTTGCCCAAGGACACAACCAACAAGTAACTAGCTTTAAATTCTTTATGCTGAAAGGCTAAGCACCCACTAAGTTGGACAAATGTGGTATCTCGGCTCATGTTTAGCTGGAAGATGATGAGTTCAAAACCAGCTGAATCTAGTTGCCCTCTGTGCTTGGGTGACAACATTTATTGCTTAAATTCAGTGGATTGATAGGTTTAATATAATATCCATACAGGCACACAGTATTGCAATAGCTCTGGTTACTTTACTTTTGACTTGAAATCTGTTTAATACCGGTGTTTAAAACCTCTTTCTACTTTGCGCAGATAAACATGGCACCGATATTTGTTCGACTAATTAGCTTGGTGGGTTAGTGCGTTGCCTTTTAGCTGAGAGGTTGTTGGTTTAAAACTAGTCGCAGCTAGTCGTTGTGCCTTTGGGAAAGATACTTAATGGACATTGCTTGAACCCAGTGAATTAGTGGGTTCTATTAAATTGAAGGAACGTGTGAATTATACACAACACACTGTAATAGCTCCGGTAACCCGACGGTGGGCGCGAGGTGGTCTCCTACAAACTACAACAACTGTTCCACAACAATACAATCAAAAACGTCCTAGTTAACCTTGCTGAGAATGAATTTTCATATTGTAAATAACTTGCTTCTTTTTGCAGTGTTGTAGGTTTGAATTTTGACTACATCGGGTACAATATCACTGGATTTCTTGCCTATGGTTTCTACAACATTGGGTTGTTTTGGATCCCTGTGGTGAAGGTTGGTGCGAATATTTTTTGTCTTTTTGTGTTTTTTTAAACTTTATGTTTGTTTTTCTCTGACTGATTAGTCTGGTGGATTAGTGCGACGCCTTTTAACTGAAAGGTTAAAAATTTGAAACCGGTCGCTAGTTAGAATATTGCCTGAACCCAGCTGATTAATGGGTTCAACCAAATTAAAGAAAAGTATGAATCATACACAACACACTGCATTAGCTCCGGTAACCCGACGATTGGCGCGATGTGATCTGACTGCCCGTGTGTTAACCCCCTTGGTTTTCCCATTTAGAGAAATAAACATGAATATCATATCATTTATATAAATTTTCGCATGTTACATGTTTTTATAAGTAAAAAAGTTGTTTTATAAATTATATTATTCGTAAACCAAATTGCTCTAGTAAATTTGTGTTATTGACCCAGCCTACAAAGGACTTAATGTCATCACCGTTGGTAATTTATTGTCAAATGACTGAAAAACGAGAGTCTATTTTTCCTTGTAAAAACAAAAAATAAGTAATATACCTCAATTTCACATATTTGCTGTGGCACAGCGTGTGCAAAGTCCGTCAATTAAGAAAAAAGTTCATTTGGGCACCTGAAAGAATGCAAACATAGTATTTGCAAAAACGATTTGCATCAGTGTTAAGCATTGCTTGAACTTTCTTTTGACAAATTAAATAGCAATGGCAACAAGGAAATGACATCATAATTCGTTCAAGTTACGATGCCATGTTGGACTATTGTTAGATGTTTGTGGGATTTGTGCCATGAATAGTGAGGATTGGAAAGGGCAAATTGTGATTTCACTTACAGATCAAACATCAAACTATAGTCTGACATGGCAGTAAAACAATGCAAGAATACAATCATGCTTAATTGCAATATTGTGACTTAATTTGAAAGATTCTACAACCTTTTTTAACATTACATTTATATTACCTCCTGGTTACTGCAACTATTGCATGTCTTGCATAATTAGGACTTTTCTACTGTTTGGTAGAACCCATCTACTCTTACCATTACCACACT
>CH003142.1:177060-231746 GCA_000149265.1 Ciona savignyi
ATACTAAACAGTCTAGTTATGCTGATCTTAGATTCTACAATATTTTTAACATTAGATTTATTTTACCTTTCCGTTACTGAAACTGTTGCATGTTTTGCATGGTTAAGACTTTTCTATTTTTGGTAGAACCCATATATTCTTACCATTACCACACTAGTTATACTGAGCATATTGCACAGGACGAATACTTGGTGAAATATCCTGATGGAGTGAACCCTGTCCAAGCCAATGATGTGTTTTTCACCATTCATGCAGTTGTTCTCACTGCAATAATCATCATCCAATGCATCATATACGAGGTATGTGGGTGTTTCTCTTGCAAAACTGGAAACCATTATTTTTGGTTTCTGTTGCAAAATTGGAAACCATTATTTTTGGTTTCTTTTGCAAAAGTGGAAACCATTATTTTTGGTTTCTTTTGCAAAAGTGGAAACCATTATTTTTGGTTTCTTTTGCAAAATTGAAAACCATTATTTTTGGTTTCTTCTTGCAAAACTTGAAAACCATTATTTTTGGTTTCTTTTGCAAAATTGGAAACCATTATTTTTGGTCTTCTGTTGCAAAACTTGGAAACCATTATTTTTGGTTTCTGTTGCAAAATTGGCAACCATTATTTTTGGTTTCTGTTGCAAAACTGGAAACCATTATTTTGGTTTCTGTTGCAAAATTGGAAACCATTATTTTTGGTTTCTGTTGCAAAATTGGAAACCATTATTTTTGGTTTCTTTTGCAAAAGTGGAAACCATTATTTTTGGTTTCTTTTGCAAAATTGAAAACCATTATTTTTGGTTTCTTTTGCAAAATTGAAAACCATTATTTTTGGTTTCTTTTGCAAAATTGAAAACCATTATTTTTGGTTTCTTTTGCAAAATTGGAAACCATTATTTTTGGTTTCTGTTGCAAAACTGGAAACCATTATTTTTGGTTTCTGTTGCAAAACTGCAAATCTTTATAATTTTCTTTTTAATCATTCAGTTGTTCGTTTTAAACCTACTTACGCCACTTTCCGTTATTTTCTTATTGATCAAAGCTCCTCACTGATAGTGTATTAAGCCTTTAACCCAGTGGGGTCTAATGGCTTTGGTGCTTTGTAGGCCTACTAAAGCATTGTCTTTGCCATCTGCACTCTGTTATGGCTCTGAAAATCAGACAGGGATACCCTATTACAATTGCAGAAATAGTGTCTTTTTAAGCATTTAAGTTTAACTTTTAGCGATTTTAGAGCTATTATAGAGTGAAGGTAGCAAAGACAATGCTTTAATATTCCATACTTAAACATTGAAGCAGGGCCAATGGACAAAATGAGCAATTGAACACTGGTTGTATGACAAGACTTAAAAGAGACACAATTTTGTTTCCTTGGGGCCACATTTGATATTACCCTCCTTTGTGCTTCGAAAATAGTGTCGTTTTACCTCGTTTTAGTGTCGTTTTACTTTGATATTACCCTCCTATGTGCTTCGTTTTAAGCGAAATAAGGTCGTTTTAAGCGAAATAAGATCGTTTTAACTCTATTACAGCGCGGTGGGCAGAGAGTATCAATTATCGCCACTGTGTTGTTGTCGATCACGTGGGTTGCGATGTTCGTTCTGCTGTTCGTCGCTGTGGGTGGGAAGATCACGTGGTTGGAGTATTTGATGGTGTTCTCCTATGTCAAGCTGGGTGTGACGCTGATCAAGTATATTCCACAGGTAATGTTGCAGCATAGGGTGGTGGGTTGCTGTTTAGTTGGAACGTTGCAGGTTCGAAACTGGTCGCTAGCTAGTCGATTGTGTCTTTGGGCAAGGCACTTAACTGACATTGCCTGAACCCAGCATATTAATGGGTTCTACCATAATTGAAGGAAAGTGTGAATCATATACATCACACTGCAATAGCTCCGGTAACCCGACGATGGGCGTGAGGTGATCTGACGATTGCCCGTGTGTTAACCCCCTTGGTTTTTCCAATCACGGGGATAAACATGAATATTTTGACATATTCCCCCCCCCCCCCCCCCACACAGGCATACATGAATTTCCGACGCAAAAGCACTGAAGGTTGGAGCATTGGGAATGTATTGCTGGATTTCACTGGGGGCTCTCTCAGCATTTTGCAGATGTTTCTGCAATCTTACAATAACGGTGAGGTTTTGTGCTCAAATGTTGAGATATTGGTGGGTAGTACATTGCCTTTCAGCCGAAGGGTTGCAGTTTTGAAACTGGTTGCTAGCTAGTTGGTTGTGTCCTTGGGCAGGGCACTTAAGAGACATTGCCTCAACCCAGTAGATCATTTACGTGGATTAACATCAATATCCTATCGTAAAACCCCCTAAAATGAAACTCCACCAGTTGTTAAAAACAACCGTTTCTTCTTTCACAGCCGAATGGGACTTGGTGTTTGGAGATCCGACCAAATTTGGTCTCGGCGTCTTTTCCATCTTTTTCGACGTGATATTCATCATTCAACACTACGTGCTCTACCGACCCAGGAAAGATGGCTTTGAAATACTGGAACCAGAAATAGTGGCCGGAATTTCTTCTTAAATCATTTTTCTGTGATGTCCTTGACAGATTTAGTGTTTTTAAACAAGATTTTAAAAACATAAATTAAAAACAAATTATATTTAAAATAATAAAATAAACAATTAAACATTAAAACAATTAAAATATAAACTATTAAATTAAAAACAAATTATAAAACATAAATTAGCTTAAAGAATTTTTTTAATTAATTTTTTTGCGAAATCTAAGGTTGATATTATAATATGTACATTAAGTTGATTTGACTGGAATTCATCAAACCTATTAAGAGTATTTCCATGACACTAGTTATAGCTCATTTTTTAATATCCATATCCGTTTTATTTCCTATTTTATATTTTTCCTGCAATTGTTTTAAATTATTATGAACGAAATAATCGTACTGGGTTAAGTTTTAAAATCTTAACAAGTGATTTTTTATAAGTGTTGATAACACTTTTTATACTGGTCGCATTTGCTTTGTGAATCTCGAGCAAGAAAACAATTTTTACCTCCAAACTGCGATTTTTTTTTCCCATTATCCAGTTTTTAATCCATCTGATTTGGTTGAAAGATTTTTCCTCGCGAGTGTCTTGATTTTTCAGAGATTACCTATCAATTTTTGTAATAGTAATGCTTATGCAGGTATATTAGCATGGAGTTTGCATATAGTCAATTGAAAATTGATGAGTAATGAGGCAAAGCGCAGCTCGTTTTTTCCTCGTCAATTTGCTTTGTTTTCCCACTTACAAACAATTCATATGACCAAGTGCAATGACATGTATTTTATTTCCTTGCTTAAACACTCTGGAATAATACTATGCACTGTATTTCATTCAATGTGAACCATTATCTAGCATTTTTAAATATAATGCATTCATTCATTCACACTTGCTTTTTGGCCGATTAGCTTGGTGGGTTAGTGAATCGCCTTTCGGGCAAGTCAAATGGTTGTGTTCTAGGGCAAAGCAATTAACAGACATTACACAAACCCAGTGGGTTGTACTTAAATTGAAGAAACGTCTCAATCATACAAAACAAACTCTAATATCTCCAGTAACTCAGCGGTGGGAGCGACGTGATTTGACGATTGCCTGTGTGGTAACGCCTTAAGAGTTGTAATAGAATGTTAATGTACGAGTCTAGCCAAGCCCAAATCTAGTCCGAGATACATCTCAATGTGCGGTCAAGTCTAATTTAAGGTATTTTTCTTTTATTTTTTAAATAAAAACCCCAAACAATAATAGAATCTCGTTAATACAATTTCGGCCATTAAAGTCGATAACGGTAAAGCTAACATGTTATGCTTTATAAAACAAAGGATTGGATTCTTATGTCTCATACACACTTTCCTATATATCCACCTCATGATATGACGATTGCCCGTGTGGTAACCCTTATGGTGTTCCTATCAACAGGTGACACACACGAATATCCTTACGCTAGGTGGCGGTAATAAGCCACCACGATACAGATAACAGCTCGACCGGCAAATAACTTGTGATTGCTTAGCAATTGAATAATTTTGGTTTGTAAGGGTTGCACGTTCGAAACTGGTCGCTAGCTAGCAGTTTGTGTCCTTAAGTAAGGCACTTAACGGACATTTGCGTGATTGAAGGAATATGTGAATCATACACAACACACTGCAATAGCTCCGGTAACCCGACGGTGGGCGCGAGGTGCTCTGACAAATGCCCGTGTTCTAACCTCCTTGGTTTTCCCATTCACGGGGATAAAGATGAATATCCTATCCTCCAGTAACCCGATGGTGGGTGCATAGTGATCTGACGATTGCCCATGTGTTAATTCCCTTGGTTTGCCCATTCACCGGATAAACATAAATATCCTACATCGCTCGGAAATACCCCACGGGAAAAAACAAGGTGCTCGTTCCATTGTAGTTTTGGTGGATTGGTTCAACCGCGCTCCTACGTTTCCGATCGCGCGGGTTATATACACGGGTTGCATTACACTCTATCCTTCCTATTGATTTTCCCACAACTAAATAGCTTCTTTACACAAATACCTACGAGATCAGGGCAACGTACCGCTCCTACAATGTCCAGTATCGAATTTGAGATTATTCTACTACAACAGTGTATCTTGCTAAGCAGTGTTTCCATATTTATTTTTTTCGGTGAGCATGCTAATATACAGTCGACCCATTAAAACAAAAGTGCATATAAACTTATATTACATCCGATTACCATTGGTAACTGATAGTGTTTAGTATCAAATTAGTTGATAATTTATTTCAAAATGTGATGTTACAAATATGTTTGGCAACACTGAAAGTTTCGTTGAAGTCGCAAGTGTTAGATCCCATGATACCAACGCAGGACTTTGTTACATTCCACCATTGTATTCCAATGCGATAGTTTGGGCTGTAAACACTTTAGGTTTACCACCGACACACGCCCATTGACGGTCGTTCGCTTGTCCCAACTATTTCCTTTCATTGAATAAAACAACGAATTTGCGATTTGATCGCTTTGATGAAAAGCCGCCATTAGACCAACTGTCCACCTGAGCCGTACAATGCGACTGAAAGACAACACCGCTTTTGTATCAAACATGGAGCTGTAGTAATTGCTGGATCAATTGTTCACGCGGATTTCGTAGTCTAATTCCAGCGGCTCCGACTAGGAGTTCAGGAATTTGCTTAACATCTCGCTTGTCTTACATTCACAAAACTTTAAGCTTAAACGCCAAAGAAAAATGTTCCAAATTATACGATAGAAAGTAGCAATTTTATACAGTTCAATGGCTATTATCTTGTAAACAAATTGCCAAATTCCTGGTATTTTAGGCGACTTGGTACACTTAATTCTTTTCAGCAATTCTTGTTGTTTTAGGAAAAACTATTTATTATTTGTATTTTTAAAGTCATATGGACGTTTTACTAAGTATAGATTGGACAAGTCGCATAGTTTGTATAAGTTCCCTTTTAAATCGACTTGTACCGAAATTCACTGCATTTTTGTACATTAAGTGTGTCTGCTTCGCCAGTGGGTTAAATCATAGCGTTGCAGACCGATTTGGCTTCTTTCCCTCGTGTAATTTAATTCCGATTATCCGGCCATTTAGCAGCAAGATCGACGAAAATCCAAACTTTATTCAACCCGCTAACACTTTAAAAGAAACATAAATCAAACCAAAGATCTCAAGCCATCGATATTGGTGATTTCATGCCATTATATTCGACTCTCCGCTTGTCTGTCAGCCATTAAGTGCAAGTGCCTTACTAGAAGATAACATAATGTTGATGGAAAAGATTAGATTCATTTTGATGCGGCTCATTTAATTCAATATTAATGAGAATATTAATGGGCTAGTACGTAGAAGTACCTAGATTCGAACACAGCCTCACTAAATACTTTGCTTAATCCGTTATTATGTTGTCTGCAGTTTAACCGTGTGTTATCCTTTTTGCCTACCTCATAAGGGGCATTGTGATGATCTGTTTGGGCATTATTCTCGGACAGAAAGGGTTATTTTTGACCATAAAACTAAACATCAAATTGTAGCTTACAAATTTAACTGTCATATCGAAACCAGCTATTATATCGACCCCATAAATGTTTGCTTAGTTTATATCTTAAAGCGATTGAACGCTGCCGTTGTCGTTTGTTGTTTTAACTTCTATTACTCCATTTACTAGCTCGCCTTAGGCTTTGTTTGTTCTACGGATTTTCACTCACGCCAATATCAAAGTCGAATTAGTGACAAATTTGATTTTAAGATTAGGAGTTTTATTTCAGGTTACATATCGCAAATCAATATTCGTATTTTCTTAACCTACCTGGCTCGTTAGTGGTTGATGCGATTTCGTGTGTTTTTGTAGACAACACACTTTCCTTTGACTCTTGCAATAACCAGTGGATAAATGGGTTCTACTGAGTTAAAGTAATGTGTGAATCATACACAACACACTGCAATAGCTCCGGTAACCCGACGGTGGGCGCGAGGTGATCTAACGATTGCCCGTGTGTTAACCCCCTTGTTTTTTTCCATTCCCGGGGATAAACATAAAAATCCTTTCCTAATACGTATAGCATATCTCACCGAGAAACAATCACGAATTACAAAAACGCGACAACAATTCGCTTTCCCCATAAAATCACTCCGCGTTGATACATAGCAATTCGTATCGCCTCCCGCAATTTATATACGCGTTGAAGGATTTATTAAACTGTTTTGGTGAGACGGTCCGCTTCCGGTAATTAATTCGAAGTCAAAAGTTCGACAGAACATGTTCTACCCACCCGGTTGCCACTCATTTGAAGTGGCTTGTTATTAATTCAATCGGTGTGGATTCCCACCCGCAATCAAAGTGGACACTTAAATGACGAAAATCAGTTGAATCACTGTGTCTCACTCCACGAATGAGTGATTTGTTTGTGTTAGCGTCGGAGAGCACGAATTCCCACCGCCCAGTCCAAGTAAGCAAAGATTAATCGCAATTAATTCATTCCGATCAGTTTGGTTGTCGGTTTATTTATGTCACAGTCTGATCAAGATATGATTCATAAGGAGAGGCGAGTCAAGGTAAAGAGAGCATATCCAGTGCCTTTGTGAGGCTGGTTACGTCACCAATAAGTAATGACGGCCCGCTGAGTCTATTGTTTGCAACCCTTTATGGGCAAAACCTCATTTTCTATCCATAAATTCAAGAATGATAGATCGCTTTGTCAGCCAAGGCTGTTTTGTCATTGAAGAAAGTCTGACCCGTTGGGCTAATTTGCTTTGCATTAGTTTAGTTTCAGTTTATTAATTTTCCCCCAGTATTAAATAATGGCGAACCAAATCACGACACAGGAACAGGAAAAAAACGGCAAAACGAACAGTCGTTAAAACACGCCATTTAAAAGAAAATGGATATAACTAATTCCATACAGCAGATAAAAATAAATATCGCGGGAATTTAGAGCGAGGGAAGAACTTGTGAAGCCAACAGAGCGCGTACTGGAAAAGATGACCTCGACGCATTTTTTAAGATGTGGGTTGCGTTGGTACTTTGTAAATGGAATATGGGATTGAATCTGCGGTTCGGTATAGATTATCACGGTCCACAAGGTCATAACACCTCAAGTCAACTTCATAATTCGATCATAAGAAGCTCCTTCTCGCACAAATTCGCGCCTTTGGGTGTCGACCAAGGGGTTTAATGGATAATCCTGTTACGCAGTATAGTGTTGGTGCATTATAGTGAGGCTGTGATTATTCGGCGCTAAAGTGCTAATCCGTGTCGCGCATAGCGAAATTTTGTTTGCGTGACCAATTTTCTCGGCTTTATTGTAATTATAGTTGCCCGGCGAATTTCGTGGTGTGATAAAATGCACTTTTAACATAACAACAGTGCAAAGGGTATTGGGGGGGCTGGTACAAATGGAAATGTGGGTTAAAAAGGGGAAACATTAGATGTAGGGTAAGTGGGAAGGAGGGAAAGAAGAAAACTGCACAATAAAATTACGGAAACCAATTTAAAAACTGCCTCAAACACTAAATTTTTACCCCAGAACTAACCTTAACTCCAACCCTATGTTTAAAACTAACTCTATTGTCATAATCTTCACTTTATTGTGCAGTTTCCCTCCATTTAGTTTTGCCCGGTTAAAAGCTTCAGGTGCATCATCGCCTACGAAGTGTCAACCGCTGCCTCGGGTCAAACCGATTTAGGAAGCTGAAGCTAAATTTCCTAACGACCCAGATAAAATATTTGTCGGACCCTGCTACAATCTTATCATTCCTCGCCTCAAATGCTCCAAGTGCTTTGGCGCAGTTAAATAGAAATTAAGATGTCAGGGGGAGTCGAATTTTGCGTCGTTTAGCGACTGTCGATCACAACAGCTGTTTGGTCGCAAGTGTGGCTGGGTAATGGAGACTGCTGGAGTCCCAGTTGGACAAGTGCCAGATATATTGCATTACGCTGCCCGGCGTGCTGTTGGGTCAGTTTAACGCGGGTCAATCCGTGCCTGGCCGAACTAAACTCACCACTTGTCCTTTCGCGTCCGCGATTGACGCTTCCTAACTCGCGAGGCTGGATATTCTCTCGGGACTGTCGACGCGAATTGCGCGATTCTCCTTCCGAACGTAAGCAAAACCGGACACATGGACAGAAGTGTGGTACTGGCATGACATAGAGAGGGACGCTAAAGTTCGGTGGTAGCAGCAGCGGACCGGAGATAGATACCCCGGGGAAGCAACACTTCCGAACTACTTTCTTCCCTTCACACCCACACGCGCCGGACACGGACAATTTCCTGATCTCGCCCTCAGGAAGAACGATTACTGCGGGTAATAAACAAATATTTACCTCTTAATATGCATCCTTCGCATAGATAGTTTGTCCCTGCTTATCTATATCCTTTCAACCGGCCGGGAAGAAAACAAACCTTATGCTTAATATCCCTTTCGCTGGGTCGACGATCAATTTTAATTTAGTTATTCTTTATCTAATACCCCGTATTCTACAGCAAACGATATCAGAGTTTGCCAGTCGTAAACACGAAATGGAAATCGAAACCGCTGGGTAATGTGACACTGTTTTGCTTTTACATTTTACAAACTCGGATTTTGATCGAACCAATTCCCGTTTTCCTCAATGTTAAGCAATCAACGTAACCACATTAACATGACGTCACACATCGCTGAAAGCTTAAAGAGCACACGGCACCTGTGTATTGATCGAATATATAAGAGGGGTTACCCGGTGTTTACTCATCGGTGGACGTAATTACTACAAGCTGGTTTCGAAAACAGGTGGAAATCGGACAAGTAGCTCCTTCATTACACTCTGCAAGGACCATAAACACAGAGAAGTTAATGATGTTACCGGACAGTCAACATAACAGACACAACTCGAGAGCTGTTCAAATGCCAAATTCTCTTTGTTCTGTTGATTGAATTGATTCGAGAGGCCATCGGCCATTTTACGAATCCTGTTTGTACTTTGTTGGTTTGGACCAGTGGTTCTCAATCTTTTTGACCTCATGGCGTACATAAGACCAATTACGAACGCGAATGGGCGCACTTTGCATAGGAAGTCAAAACAATATGCTAAATACTCAAAACGTTAAAATGGAAAAGAACGAACTAGACACTAACCATTTAGTTTATGATCTATGTACCTTCTGTAGTAAATTTAAGAAATGCAAGTGTGGCGCATCTAGCTAACCCTTACATCAAACACTGATTTAAACTGTGAGATTTGAACTGCTGGTATCTCCGTATCTTTGTTAATTATACCAACGTTATTGAGTTTAGCTACATCCTATAGCCTAGTTCCGTTAAGCTCGTTGATTTTGGTGCCAAATCGTGCAAATTATGATTTATTTTCAACCGGTGATTAAAATCTTTTAAAATATTTTGTTCAAATTTATTTTATTATTTATTTATTATTTAATTTATTATTCCACTTTCGGCTGCTTCTCGCATGTTTATTGCTGTCGCTCTGTGGCTTGAAAGATTCATGGTTGTGGTCGGAATTTCGGAAGCAAAAATTAACAAAGGAATTCCTACATTTTAAAGAGGGTCTGGAAATTGTGTCGGTGATATTAGAAACAAGCGGTATAACTCGCTTTCGTTAAAATTGCATTAGCGTGTAGCAGCGTCCCGCTGTGCGGAATTTTAATGAAATATTAAAAATGGAGGTTATCTAAACAGCAGTAATGTTTTATGGCGTGACAGACTTCCTTTAGATCGGTGCGTATTCACTTCGCGTGTAAAGACCAGAGAAGGTATTTCCTGTCATAATTATCGCTCTTTGGTGCGCTGAGCGTGGTAAACACAGTTCAAACCACAGCAGTGTTTCGTAAACCGCTTGGAAAATAATTATCAGGAATTACTGCGACCCATATTGCTAGCGAGTAATTAATCTTGTGTGATGGCGTGGTAAAATATCTCTCTACGTGCATAGAGTACGGATGCTTGCCCACTGCGACCGACCAGCATTTAGGAAACCGGACATCGGGCGCTTTTCGTTGTGCAAATAAATAGAGCCGCTGACAGTGCGACGTTGGATTGTCAAGCCAGATTAGGATCTGCGATTTGTAATGAAAATCGAATGGAGTTCTCAGCAAGACTGTAAACTTTTGTCGCAGTTGCACAGCATAGACACGGACTGGGTAGAATCTCGGGCGCCTGGTAGCTCGACCTGTCAACTGACCTGCGGCGTGGGCTTCGTGCTTACACACAGCCTGAACATAATTCCATCGGTACCGGTAACACGCGATGTGAATGACTCGAACCTTTGACATATTTTAGCAACTTTCCGGGACTTGGTGACGTAGGCGATTAACCGCTGAGCCCTTTTAATCTGATTTACGCATTGTCGTTTAATAAATCGCTCGCTTAAGCGCATAACAATGCACAGGCAGGGATAGCAGACGAGAGAGAATAAGGCCGCGTTTTTTAGCTCGATTTTCGCGTCGATTTTCGTGGTTCCTTCGTACATGACTTCTAGGTCGAAGATAACGATCTCGCCGTGAAATCTCTTTTGTTCTCGATCAAAGTTTAGCGCGATGCGCTCGTTTATTGCGCATATTCTCCGGATAGTGCTTGAAAATCAACCCACATAACAAGAATGGAGCAGATAAAAAAACATTATAAACACAAAAAAACACAAAAAAAAACATAAAAAAACACAAAAAAACACAACAAAACACAAAAAAACACACACAAAAAACAAAACACAAAGAAATATATTAAAAGCGAACACAATACAACACAAACAGGAAGGAAATCCAACCCACACAAACGTCGCTGCTCAACCAAATTCCCCCCAAGCGACTTCAAATGTTCTCATCGCCTATAGAAGTGACGCTGTGTGTCCACAATTGGTATATTTAGCCGCCATTGGGTGACTTTCCACCAATATAGGAAACCATTACAGAAGAAGCGTGCCAGATTGGCAGGGTAGCTACCGTGCAATGGTGTGAAAGTTTGTAATGGTGAGGTGGTAACGCTAATGCCTTGTTGCCTCTGAGCCGCGCAACTCGATTCAATGTTTCCTTTCTGGCAGCGAAGCCTGTAACCACCGTGGATAACCCAATCTCACTATGGGAAATCCGACACTCGCCAATTCACAACTCGAAACTTAAAAAACAAATCTAGGTGGAAATCTCAATCGCCAGATATAAGCAGGCCGAACTAGCTGTATGACGGTTATTTGATTTTGACTTGAAAGCCTTATCTTCGTAAAGTTGATAATTGACCGCCTATATTCGAGATAAAATGGCCGCCTATTTGAGGTAACTAATATGGACGCGTAGCGTATAGATAATCGATGGTCAAAACGTAATCCATAAAATTGACAGATATTTGTTGTTAATATGGCGGATTGTATTACACGGTTGTGTAGGAATGATAGAGTCCGGCCGGACATAAATAATTTACTATGGAGTTGGTTAATATGCCCTAACCCGGGTACAAGTGGATAGTTCAGTCGAATAGCTGCGGCGAAGGGACTAATAGGCCTCATTCGCTCTCGCGTGTGGACCCCTGCCAGAGATATCTCTGCAAAATACACGTAGCGGGGCTGCCGCAGTCGAAGTTAGGGCTTGGAAAGAGCGTGTCTTGTTACTGGACCAATATCAACAGCAGAGCTTCAAAGGCGACTCGAGGCGAATGCGCTTGCTCAGAAAGCAGTCGATGAAAGGTCCCCGCGTGTCTGAGTGAATTTGCTGAACGTTTCGCCATTAGCAGAACTAGTCGTACGAAATGCAGGAGGTATAAGACAGGGTATTTGAAAGGCAGAATAATTGAGCCTAAAAACTGTAGATTTTGTGTAATACACAAACTGAAATTGAGAACTTTAATTATTTAGTTGTTTTTCTGCACACTTGGTCAGGTAAAAGATTTATAAAATATAGCTTTTGTTACTAAAGAGATAACAAGTATATCTATATATTTATGAAGTAAGTTTTAGACTTTGAACTTTTAATGTCTGGATTACTTATGGCCGTATTAATCGGCTCCTACGTCATCGGGCGTTAACAGCTATTGGCTCGCTAATAAGTTTCTGTTTGAACGAGACAATATCGTGATTAGGTCGATTTGCCGAGATAAGCTGATCCGAGCAATCTTGGTGTAGAAGCGACGGAATATTTAAGACATGCAGCTTGAGATTAAACGCGTTTAGCCGCTTCGGTATTCAGACTAATCCGTACATCCTTTTTTTTCTTCTTTTACTGGGCCAAGTTTCGAACCCATCATGGGCTCGACACGAGGACCGTTTTTTGTATATGAGTCGGTATATGTATCGGTCGCGTTAACCATTCGGCCACACGACCGTACTTTAATCCGTACATGCGCGACGTGTGATTTAGACAGCGCGTCGCAGCTCCTCGCAACGGTGCGACAAATTCATACAAAATTTGACATAAAATTCTGTAAATCTAAATACTACAGGACCGCTTGGACCGCTGGGACCGCATGGAGCGCTTGGATCGCTTACTATACTTCGTAATTACAAAAGCCATGATATTAATGTTAGGGTTGGGGTTAAAGTTAGTTCTGCGGTTGAGATTAGTGTTTGGGACAGGGTTAGAATTACTTTCCATAGCAATCTAAGTGATCCAAGCAATCCAAGCGATCTTTTTGTGAGGCACCCCATAAAACTCAGTGACGAGCTCATTATGGGTTCATAAACCTACCTCGGTAAAAACTCTTGAGTTTCAAACAAGGATATTTGTGTAGGTAAGCGTTGTCTGTAATATATGCATGATAGACGTATTAGTGTCATATATCCAAATTGCCCTATATTAGCTTTGTTTAGATATGTTTCTAAGTATAGATTCTTATCGGGAATTTGAAATATTATTCAACATTACTCATTGTGAGATTTTGCGCCATTCATCGCGCATTTTACGATTTTAATTAAGTTTCACATCGCTGCGACGAAGGTTTGTTGCAGTACAACACAGATTACTGGCAATGGTCCGCATTTTGCACATTAAACTATGGCCAGCGGTCTGTAAGCTCGATCAGCAGCGACCACACGGACGGTCAGACTTGACACTGCACTACAAACATCATTCGAATCGATCAAACTTGCACCACCGGCCTTATCGTTTCGCCGCTTCACTGGATCATACTTTGAATACCGTACACGCAGCTTATGCTATGGGTACACCGTCCTTACACCGGCCTTATACACGGAGCTTATGTTGCGGGCAGATCGTCCAAAATTAATGACGTGGGCGAAGGTAACTAGGTTGCTAGTTTCATCGAATGACGCAAGTCGCGGTCTTAATTATATTCTCCCGATGTTAATTCCACACCTATCATCCACATAGCGGTGCGGATCAGTATTTGCAATACCAACAGATTTAATCGCTGTAATGCGATCGGTCAATTTGTAAACCGCTGTCCAACCAGCCAAGACCTCCCGTAATTACTTCGTTTTCACAACTTTAATATTGAGACGAGCTAACATCGTCGAACATGACTCGAATTATGCTCAAACCGACACCAGTTCCAACTAAATGAAAGTGTATTTCTGTCAGAAACGTTAAATCTTCTATACCATGGTAATGGAAGTTTAATCCCATAATCTTTCAGTATTTATGTTATTGAAGGCTAATTGCTACTGATAAGAAAGCTTCCCGTGTTGCGCTGAGCGGTATAGGTGGGCGCAACAAGGGCTTATGGGTCTTACATAGCGCAGAACTGCTTCGTTGCCGGGGACGATAATGAATAACGGGGGACAACACTAAATGGAGGGAAAGTGGAAAACAGCTCACTAAAATTACGGAATTTAATTTAAACACTTCCCTAAACACTAATATCCCAGAGCTAACCCTAACTCCAACCCCATGTTTAAAGCTATATCTCTAGTGTCATAGTCTTCATATGCAATTTCAGTTCTTTTTAATTTTTTAGGTTTTTCCTCCTTTAGTTTCCACCTAACGGGGTCTACGTACCACCGACCCAGCAAGGCGATGGCGAGTTTGTGTTTCTCATTCACGCCCCACCGACTGTGCGTGCTCGACGTGGAAGCATAAAGATCTCGAACCATCGGCGACGACAGAATATCAAATAAAACCCTATGAGAGTCACCCCGTACTCGGAGAGGCTAATGCACACGGTTATTACCTGTTATCGCGTCCCCAAAAACTCGGGTGCACTCTTGCAAAGTAAACATCCATCGTTAAAGCTTTTTAGACGCAGGGTTTTTCGTTCCAAACTTTTTTTGAAAAACAAAACGTTTTGCGAAAAAATATTGAGCTATTTTTGCAACTTGGAAATATTTTCCGATTTTATTTCGTGATTGATTGCTAGTCGCTCCATTTTGGACTTCAATTCAGCACAGGATCGTAGGATAAAGCATATCGCATGTCATACGTCGTACTATCTAGTGTTTATAGCCCAGCTTAGGCAGATCTAATGGAGTTATCGGCTAAGCTAAAGACCTTACAAGTATTAAGATGTAGTTAGTCAGATTTGTAGGTATAAGTATATGAATTGGTGGCTCGCCAGGTATAGGACCACCCTACGTAGATTAAGCGCAAAGACCACTTTACCTGATATCTGCTGCTGTTGGTGAAGATATAGTGTGATGAAGAATCGCTGGTACAAGTTGGGTGGTCGTCGTCTGTATTTCGCGCGATTCACGCAGGAGAATAAACGCGAAGGGCCGCGCATAAAAGGCAATGTCACGCAAAAATCGACGCTGAAAGTCATGTTTTCATACTAGAACTATAAGGGCGTCTCGTGTCGTGGGAAACAACATTCGGAGAGTTGTGGCGAAGGGAAAGTATTCGAAAACTGCAAATGGGTTAATTTTCGTGCAAAGAACCTATGACTGCGGCCAAGTTCGGCCAAGTCAGCTTAGTTCCCAGCAAGACATAATCGAATCACCGTCCGGAAAGAGCGTACATTCACAAAAACGGCTATTTTCACCCGGATTAGCGGTTTTCGGCGACAAACGACGAGCCAAACGGACTTGAACAACCGTTCTCGCGTGTGGGTTGTATTGTTAACACGTCATACTTGGGCCCATTATCACGACACAATAGCAAGCCTCAGCGCCGATCAAAACAACAATTCATAGCTCCTTATACGCGCATGGTATGACGATGGTCTTATTATAACGTCTGAGAATTCTATGGGTTTGTTGTCACAACCGCCATCAAAATCGGGCCGGCGGAGTCAGTCATGCCCTATGAGCATGAGTTGTATCGTTAGGTTGATACTGGAATCTTCGTTTTGTTCCATAATCGTTTTCATTATGGCCGGAAGAAGGTACAAAAGCGCGCGTCGTCCGCCAAGCATCACGCAGCCTCGCTTTTATTGTGACAGATGCGCATTATTGGGCATGGACATTGAGAAACAACTCGAATTGCCGCTACGGGCTTCGACGCGATTAATAATTGATGCCGGGGACTGGTGGCTGGAATGGCGCGTTATTGTCGAAAATGCCGGGTCGTATTGTTTGATAACACTCTGGCGTGTTTCGTTTGGCGGAATTGTGTTTTCATTAAGCGGCCGAACTATTAGCGGTTAGCATTTGACGTTGGTCTCATTTCCGTCGGATATTAACGAGCGCACAGAGCTGGTTTCGCTCCTACTGCGGCGCTGTGTTTAGTAAACACCGCATGTCAAGACCGAATTTGAATCCGGGATACTGGAATAAAAAACCGCCCCTTATTTCGCATTGACGAATGAAGCTGCCAAAATTGCATTAATAATTTAATCTGTTGAATTGCTCGCCTAGGATCACAAAAGTCATTGCAGCAAGGTAACGACGGGCTGGATTGAAAATCAGTTCTGGTTATATAAGGTAGTGTAGCCGAACGGTTAACACGACCGATACATATACCAAATCTAAACAAAAAGCGGTCTCATGGATGTTCTGATCATGGGTTCAAACCCTTAGCACGTTATTAAAAAGAAAAGAAAAAATGTAGTCCTGGTTTTAACTAGTAACTGTTTTTTCTTGCATATTTACCTTCAAATTCCCCCTGTAATGTGAACTTACCGCCATACTGGCGCTTACAACAACAAAAATCTAGGAGGTTTCAATACCAGTAACTTTGTGGTCTTAGGCAGCCTGGCTGTTGACTTACATTCTCTGTGAAACAGTTACAACGAAGCCATAATTTCGTCAGCGGCAAAATATGCTGTTTTAAGCATCATAAGATTGGAAACACAGCAGTATAGACAATGGAATTCCTTTTTAAAGCATAAGATTTGAGAAAAAAATATAATTCCATTACAGAACCCGTCTTATAAGGTCTTTTTGGAAATTTCCTATATTTTTAGTTCGATTTGTAGTCCAACTGCTGATTTTATATGCACACAGTCTATTGTATAACGGTTTGGCTTAATATTTGTCAATTAATTGATACTTTTTAGGTGTATATGCGTTTAATTTAAGGGGTCGAATTTGCATCAGTATCTAATTCTAGTCAATCAGTTTTGTTGTTCATGTAAGGTTATAAGGATTACAACAGTATGTTACCTGCTAAAAAAACCACGCTACGATATGATTCTGTTTTTTATTGATTTGAGCTTTAAACCTATGATGGGCTCGTTAGTAAGCCCGTTTTTTTTAAATATGAAGCGTTATATGTACCGGTAGCGTTAACCATTTGGTCATACGACAGTTCTGCGTTACAATTACTGTTTAATAGTTTCGCTAAAGTGTTATTTCTTCTCAAAAGGCTTATCATTTTTGCCATAAAGTTGACATATTGCTAAACAGCTTCGTAAGCAGTGTAAATGTGGTCTTCAGCTGGTTTCTATTATATAACTATGGCCATTGTTTGGTTTAATGACGTTCCTTTGTAAATCCGGCAGGAAAATGAACCTAAATTGTACATAACTGGATTTATGTGTTTGGTATTGTAAATAAATGGATTTAGTTGAATTATCGCCCAATAGCTTGTGACATAGTGTATTGCCTAATGGCTTACGTATTGTAATCAATGGTTTCTTACCGCAACAGCACTCCTAATAAACTGTAGCGGCTAAATTGTATTTGCTTAGAAACGTATGGCAATATCTTGAGTGCGTTCTGTTTGTGTATTGTCAAATGAATCATTTCACGGCACACAGTAGAGATTTTAGGACTGATTTTATGCCGGGTCTTGTAATAGATGCTGGTAATATAATTCTTTAACAGTGGTAATTTGGCATTGTGTATGTTCAATGCGGTGCGTTGTGGTATTTTCGTTTTTGCTTCTTCGCAATAGGAGCGCCCAAGACAGCGCAATCCATCAAGTTTGGAGCAGAACGCTATATTTCCATTAAGTTTATTAACTAAACAAGCAGATACCGAGGCCCGATTTCATCTGACGACCCTAAATGACTGTTTACACATGCAAGCATGGCTACAATAGAGTACAGGCATCCTCTCTGGCTTTGGCTCATATCACATTACTTATACCGAGGCTGAAATTAGCCTGTCAAATTGTGATCCATTTTTATAGCACGAATAATGGAACGAGGAACAATTTTAACGCTATTTTAGTTTGTTTGTGCGGTCAGTTCATAGCAATAAGCAGTGCTAAGTTATATGCCTGCATTTTTGGCTTAAATCCCGTTTATTGGCTCTGTTAAAAAGGTCGACCAACTTTAACAACCAGTTGCTCATTCCAAGCCGCAATTTCGCACCTCTAAGGTCATCGATCATTTGAGACGTTATCTTTGTTTACAATCTCCATCCAAGATGCAAGATTGGCTTACTGCACGCTATACAAGGCGCGTATATTGGCATCAAATTTTTATAACCACGGCGCAGGGTGTAGGTAAGGACTGCGCGTTTTCTCGTGTTAGAAGCGCTAACAAGTTATTACGATCGTAAGCCACTGCCATATGTCAATAACTACGATGAATATTTAATGCAAAACTAAGCAGAACGGGCGGCAACGACGCACGTGCTTGGACCATTACGGTGTTACACAAACTGTTGGTTAAAAGACGCCATTTATTCCTACCATGTAATTGAAACTACACTATTAGTGCGTCTTTGTGGGAATGTTCCAATTCGCGGCGAAAAGTGATATTTCTGACAGCAGTTTCACCCATACAATAACATGTCGGTATAATAAATGAGAGTGACAGTAAATTGTGTTTTTCTCGCCATTAATATTTACTAAGAAGCTCGTAAATTCGAACCATAAAGCTAATTCGTGTACCACAGCACTAATGTACTGAAGGTTCGTGGTATGATGACCATTGTCAGTGCTTTGACGCCGTTGAGTTTTCTAACTACCGAACAATATATTATATTCATGTTTATCCCCGTGGATGGAAAAACCAAGCGACGTTACCACACGGGCAATCGTCAGATCACCTAGCAAATAATGTCCGAAGCTACCCACTCAACACATATATACCTTTTGCACTTTGTACAACATATGTGGCGGAAAAAAGGGGATTTCCGTGCGGAATATCATTTACATTTTCCGTCTTTACGTTTTTGGGGTTTCGTCACTTAAACCGTTTTTGTATATAGGTCGGTATATGTATCGGTCGCTCTAACCATTCGGCCACACGACCGTACTGTCTTTACTTACAATCCAATCAACAACGCATTGTACACACTCCAAGATGGCGGACTTCTAATACATATTCCGCCCGACACTTCTCACATGTGTTTACAGTGGTATTCCGTGGCAATTATCCGATATTACGCGCGATCGGGCCGGATCTGCTAATCCGTACATTCTGTAAACAACTCGAGTGATTCGCGATTGCGCTGAGCACGATGGTAGGGATTAGAGCTTTACATAAACGCTCGTTAACCGAAGCTCTCCGTTTAACTTCACTTCTCATTAACTGTACCTCAACCTTGGCTTTGCACCTGTAGATTTCATTTACGAGGAGCCCTAATCTAGACATCGTTTATTGTGGGTGCGATGTTTAAGGCCAAAATTGCCCAGGGTGTCATACGTTAACTGGTCGTTTACCTGCGGCTTTGCTTGTAATTAAACCAGGCGTTTTAGTGCAGATTATACTTTGCAACGCATCTGTGCTGTTGTGTATATCAGCCTCGTATCTTGGACTATTTTCATCCGAGTTTCATGATTAAGTTGACAAGCCAAACCGTGATTTATGGTGAAGATATTTCTCCATACGCCATGGCGATAAGACACATTAGCGCAATATAAAATGTGCGATGCTAATTAAAACGGTTATTCGCATGAAGTCTATAAAAGTGTTTTATTTGTTAAAGTTAAATATTTGTGTTGTTTTTTAACAAGTAGTGTTAGTGCAATAATAGAAGCAATCTCTTGTTAGGTCTGGATTTGATAATAGCAAAGTCTGTATTTGCATTTTTACAGTTTTCTTTGGTACGTGCTACATTTAATAACAGTTTGTCGTCCAGCTAGCAGCGGAGCTATTTAATTAATGTTGTTACAGTTAGTAGTTTAACTACCAGCGGGAAATGACCCCCGCTAACAAATAAAACGATTGCAAGATAGTATATTTATAAAGTCTGGGACAGAAACAAAGCAACGAAATACGCTATGAGCATAGGAACAATGCGATCGGGCGGTGATGGTAATATCCTGTGCTGGTAACGCTCGAGACGTTCTTTGCAACTTTTCGACGCACTCACGAAAGTAAACAGTCAGTTTTTGGCTTTTGTCCATCGAATACAATTGAGTGATTAGTAGGCATGGGAAAGAATGAACGGAAAGTAATCGACAGTAAGTGCAAGGAATGAAATGAAATTCGAAACAGATTATATATGATGGCCGCTAAAATACCCATGAGGATACTTCGTATTCAAGTTTATAACTGGTCCTTTCATAACAATTCGCCTAAAGGACATAACATTGCGATGATGGAATGTTAAATTTCTGCACAATGCAATTTAGGCATTGATCGATTTTAATAGAACTAAAATTGAATACATGGCGTCGAGAGGTGGTTACGTAAAAATGCCAGACAAACGGGAATCTCTCAAAATGGCAACCAAAGTTCAAATTATATCCGAGATTCAAGAACTTGTTTTTCTTAAACGTAGCGTTTGGAGGAAAATATCAAACGGATGCTCTTGCAATATCAGCTAATCATTTAGAAATCTATAATTTGAAATTTGGTATCCACAAGAAAATAGCCATCTTTTTGGCAACGAAATGTCTAACCCACTTTTCCCATATTTGTAGCACAAGTTTATGTTATGAAGGTGGCTTAATTTGCTGCGATAAAACGACGCCATTGTGAATTTCAACATGTTTGAGCATGGGTTTCGGGAACGTGATGAAATGGAAGTAAAGGCAATGTTTTTATAAGTTGTATTTGTATTATACATATAACTACATAAGTCAAAATGTGCTCAATTGGCAATAATATTCTGCCCTTGTAGCAACCAGCGGTTTTCGTTCTCAGAAATTCGTAGTTCTAGTTATCAGAACTTCTGTGAGATTCACTTATTCGGGGAGTCGGCTTCCCATTTTAACAGGCAAGCGTGGCGGCTAATAAACAAATTAATCAACAACGAGGTAACAGCCCGTTCATTTGACGGAAATAATATAGCTCGAACGACGGGCCAACTTACAAGGCATTTGCGGCCAATACTGGCTGTACTTCCTGCTCAAATTGCATTGGATTTGATGAACCCTATCTTTTCAATGGGTTGATACATGTCTAGCGTATATAGCTCATCGTACACTTTATGTCGTATTAACATAATGGGAGTCGCCCTGTTTGGTACATCGGTCTAATGTACTTCGCGCTTAAACAATTAAATCTGCGGTAAACAACTCGCTTCAAACTTAATTGACTTCGATTCTCTGAAAAGTAACATAGTGCAACCAATTAGCGTGGATTGTGATGGGGAATTAGATAGAAGTATATTCTTATCAGCAATCGTTCTTGCCAGTTGGTATAGTGCTATATAGCAGAGGTAACCCGACGGTGGGCGCGAGGTTATCTGACGATTGCCCGTGTGGTAACCACCTTAGTTTTCCAATTCACGGGGATAAACATGAATATTCTATCGTTTCGTTCCTACCAGTTGGAAGTAGATGGGACTGTAGAGATAATAATACTGTAAAGCAGATGAGAACTAGCCTTTTTAACGTTTGCTGGTTATTTTGGTAATTTGCGACTGATGACAGCAGTACAGGAGGAAAGGTTTAAATATTTGATGCTGGTTAATCGTTTCGACTTTCCGACGCCATTTCCATTGGCAAGTCAGTTTGCACTTTTTAATATGCATCTTTGACATTCTCCATAAATAGTTGCAGCCGTAATGCTCAATTGGAACTGTGGGAATGTTTTAATAGCAACTGGATCTGTTAAGACTTGTAACCAATTACTTTTAGAAATATAACAGGGGGGAATAAAAAATAAACGGAGAAAAAAATAAAAAGAAAGAAAAATGACTAAAAAAACGGAAAAAAGCAACAAAAATGGAAAAGAAATTCCAAAAAAACGTAAAAAACAAGAAAGGAAAATCACGTGGTGTTTTTAATTTGGTGGGGCATTTAATGACGTAACACATTGGACGAATCCTAGTTATCGACCGGAAAGGTTTCGACCACGTTCAAAGCCCTTTGGAGCATTCCCCGTTTCGCATCAACCGGGTCGATCTGGCAACGAAGTTAATTGTTTGTCTGGTCAGGTCGATACCAGTTACTTAGCGCGGGCGATCAAGCGAGCCTATAAACCAACCCAGTAAACCTAATTTGAGCGGAAAATGGAGCACGCGAGCCGCCTCGAGTCATTGGATTATTTCAACGGGTATTCTGGACCGTTTTATTGCGCAGTGCCTGCATTTGCTTAGATGGAACGCAAATAGAAGAGCAAAAGGCGGCGAAACTAAAATCGTCCTTTGTAGTAGAAAAAGCAACGTCGGCTTGCTTTAATGCTTGTTTAATGTTTGGGCTTTAGATAAATGTCAGAAACGCTGTAATTCTTGCCCACCGAAGTCCATTTATTTGTGTTTGTGATTGATTAAATGTCCAAGCAGTCCTCGTGGCTCTGTTCATCTGCTGGAGCTCGTTAGAAAGCGACATTTTCGTTTAATGAACTTAATCTCGTTTCACGCTTGGCGAGTGCAGTTAACATCAATATGTTGCTGATATCGGTTTGCAGTTGGTATTATTGTTAACGCAGTGTGTTCGCGAAAAACGACTGATAAATATCGCTCTGTGTAATTTTAGTGTACGAGTACACAAGAGACTCAATCGTGCATTTTGCGTGTGCTTCTTTCGCAGGGCGGTTTTGTCGACACTTTTTCTCTATCTCAGCGAGGGAAGACTGCGGCTTGTCTGGTCGGCGACGCATTCAGTGGATATCATCTCTTGCGTAGGGCGGGTCCAGCGAGTGTAGGGTTTTGTATCAGACAAATCATTACTTTTCGCTGTAAGTTTACGTAGAATCGTTGTACCAGCGCGCATTTGACCCGAGTAAAATCATGATGAATTAGTGATCGTTATACCCTTAGGATACTTAGACTGTGACGGTTAGTTTTTGTTTGAAAAGGAAAAATACTAAAAAATGCTGAAGTTGAATGTTGCGACATACCACCGCCGATGAGGTTAACGTAATTGGTAGGTCCACCAGGCACAGGTATTGTTGTAGCACTTAGTCTGCTGGTGACGGAATTCACTAAGAGCACTTAGATAGTCGCCGACTTACGCTATTAGTCAAGTTCGATTCATTCTAAGGAATAATTGTAGCGTTTTAGAAAGCTGGCGGTCGGTGACTGGTTGTTGTACAGCACTTGGAAATACTTAATCGTGTATTATGTGAATGGAGCACTGAACAAGTTACTTTGTAATAAAGAGTCGAGGGCTCTTGGCACTCAAGTCTAATTTAAGAAACGGAAGTCTTAAGGGAACGCGAAATGCAGTTTGACCGTGTAAATGCTTAATAATTCAACGCAGAATTCTGTCCGTGGTTTGATTTTATCTCATGTGCTTGAATTTTTAGTTAGGCCGAGTTCGCGAGGAAATTTGGCGGGTAAACGACGCGCCGATTCCCGCCGTCGATAGTTTAATTACTCCGGGCCTCTTTCATTATGATTAATAATAACATTTACGACAGTGAATGTAATCTACAGGCTCGTCTTATAGTGGAATTCGACGCTTCGCTTAATCTCAAAGCTTTAGAATTCTTTGCAGCAATAAGTAGGCTATTGGCTGTTCTAAGCCACTTGGCCAGTCGGGATGCGAGCTCATAAAACCGAGTGAAAGCAAATCGGATTAATGTGTTGCTGCGTGTTGTGGTATTCCTACTTGACCAGTCTGTCTTAACGCTGTGTCGTCTAAAAAGCGGTTTTATTTTAAGCTACTTTATGGATGAATGTCAATCTTATGTTTGAGCCGACAATAGAAAAACTTTGCAGAATAATGAATCTCAACGAAGTATTATTGCGTTTAATAAGTTCTGACGTCTTGTGTTCAGTGTCGCTTGCTTAAACAGGGAAGAATTCTTGCTGCAACCATTTAATTACGAAATTTGTATTAGGGGAACACATTAATTAGAGAGCGGTGCGTCATTCGTCTTTTCTGGTGAACTTTTTTCGTTCATCGTTTCACCGACGCGCGGTATCAAGAAGACACGAAACGTTACCGGTGATTAAGTACGCGCCAGTCGGCAGCCGATCGAGGTTTCTGTCTGTAATCAGTACCTTTGCTAGGTAGAAGAAGTGTTTCATTATATAGAACCATGACCCAAACTATAGGACTATAGCTGATTAGTTGGGGCTACGGTAGCAGTACCTTTGTTAGGTAGAAAAAGTGTTTCAATATATAGGACCATCGCCCACACCAAAGGACCAAAGCTTATTAGTTAGTTACGGTAACAGTACCTTTGCTTGGTAGAAAAAGTGTCTCATCATATATTGGCCTAAACCGAAGGACCATAGCTTATTAGATAGCCACGATGGTATTCATATTGAGGTTTGAATGCTTTGAGAGTTGACATCAGATTTCTTAAGCAGCTCTACTTTTCCGATGTTTATATGAAAGGTGGTTTGAGTTTAAACCTAAGATTGAGAGTCTAAATAAATAATGTGTTTACTCGAAGCGACAGCCCATTCTTTATTATAGAAACGGCAATATGACAATTGGATATCTTAACAACAGTTGCGAATGGTTGTATGTTTCCTAGTTATGTATAGTGGTGTAAGAGCACTTGAAATTGCGGAGGCTGTTTGATGTTTAGTTCTGTTGGTAATATCACCTGTCTGTGTTGACTAATGTTAACCAGCCAATTGCTCATTGCACTTATGTCTTTCTCTCTGTTAAATCTGTTATTTCAAGCGCCCATAACGCAATTGTTCTACATAATACACAATAACGTGATGTTTTTGATTAATTTCTGACCGGTTTAAAAATTACCTTTAAACGATTCACATAAAGATTATAAAATTTGTTTTTTTTGTATATTTTCATTTTCTTTGCATAAAATATCAAGGCTAAATTTGATTAACTTCATTTTACTTTTTAGTTTTTTTAGCTCCATTTGAGCTTCAGTTTATTTTTCATTCATTCCTTGCTTCAGTTTATTTTGCTTCAGTTTATTAGTTATAGCCATATTGACAATGTTTTTATATTTAACAGGCGTGGTATGAACTGTTAAACAAGTTAGGTAATCCGTGTGTATTAGATACAATGTATTAAGATTGTACAAAGTGAAAAGAAGAAGAATTATACAGTATCCAAGCTTGAAGATAATCCTTGGAATAAATACCACAGCACCTAAGGATACACAACACATAATGATGGCAGGAGGGATATCATTCAAAACCGTTTTGTTCATCGCTGTGGTCAGCTGCGCAGTGGAAGGTACGTCTAATAGAGTTTCACTAATTATGGTGGTCAAGCTTGGTCATCTACTTGCATGAATATTTTATTGCGGCCGGGAGGTTTTGGTTTAGTTAGTCAGGCTCCACTAATTGCCGAAGAACCATGGACAATATTGATTGATACCACGCTATCGTCGAATTGAATTAAGTGGTAGCGTCCCAAAATCGAGAGCATTCGATTGGAGATGATGTCATTTCCGCTCGTCATAGGCTGGTAGCGTTCCAACATGATGCAATTATTAGGATTGCTGCCCAGTTTAAGGTTATTTGCGAGGGAAAAATTAAAAGGAGGGAAAGTGGGAAGGGGGGAAACTGCTCACTAAAATGAAAAAATGACTTCGTTTTAAACATTGGGTTGGTGTGTGGGTTAGTTCTGGAGTTAAGATCAGTATTTAGGGCAGGGTTTAAATTAGTTTCCATAGTTTTAGTGAGCAGTTTTGACGCTTCCCTCTTTCTGTTCGTTTCTTCCTTGTTAGTGTTGCCCATTTGCGAGCAGTTACCCGAGAGAGTTAGTTCTCCAGTTTGTGTCAATATATGTGCTTTTTGGAACACGGGACCTCCTGCTGACAAACACTTCTATATACCTTGGATTCGAGGTTGAAACTGTAATGAATAAACACTTAATGCCCGAGTTTGCTTTCGGAACTCTTAGCGCCGCCAATGTAAACATTTCGACGACTTATTCAAGGCGTGAGCGAACCGGCCTTTATAGAAAAGTCAACTTTTCCGGCTTAGAGGCACCGAATAATCGTTTCGCGGTCTGTACTTGCGCATTACAGTACGTCAAACGGGTTGATTATATGGTTCGGGAATATGTCTTTCCTGAAGATGTAGCGATTAGACGACAAAAGTTTCCTCAACATAGACTTATGGGGATGTCATACAAAAGATAAGTTAGACTGAGTGAAAAAAACTAATATACCACTATCTTTCAAACCTTTCCAGAATAATACTTTATTTCATTTAAAATTGTCTTAAAATAAAAGTGTAAATTATCTGTATTCACAATCTTGAAAATTACTTCACTTTTCTTTAAAAACTGTATTAGTTGATAGCGGTGCTTACCTGGTCAACAATCCATCGGTATAGAGTTTATATTTGCCCAAATACCTCGGTCAATACACGGAACGTCTCGATTCAAGTTTTGCCACGCCCATACAGTCCATCTTTCCTTTATTCGCTAATCAAACAGCATTATCTCAATCGCTAGTCCCGCTTTATTAATTGAGCCGAAGCGCTGTCTTATATTTGTTGACGGAGCAACTATCGAACGGAAATCTCAGAATGTATTGCTTTGTTTGCACGGACGCCTGATTTAAAAAGTGACAGCTACACAAGCATAGACCATTCATTGCGATATTTCCATTTAGGACGATTTTATTGATAAGTTTTATGTGTTTTACTTAATCCGAATATAAACCTGTCATGGACACTCGCGCCAATATGTTTATATTATATCAACATTTTATTCGAATGCGAATTTAATTGTCAATTTACGTTAGAATAGACTATTTGACCCGAAATGTAATTATCTTTCATGCAAAAACAAGACTCAATGACCCAGTAACTCGCAATCATTATTTCCAAATTCCAACAGACTGGTATACGAAACAGCCGAATTGCGGCTCCATCAAGATTAATATTTAATGCTTCCAATATTTCCTACCCCATAAAATGCGAGCCACTAAATTCTAATAAAGCAATATTCCTGCTGGGACTATGTCTGATGAAACGGCTGTTGCGCAGACACCTTAAATCCCAGGTTTTTAATAATTCATTTCAAAGAGTGAAACTTCGCATAAATTGATGTGAAACAAGTTAAATAAAAATAACTAGTTCTATGTTATCTTGCGTCTTAGGTTTCAAGTGAATGCGACATTGCATTGTAGAATGAAACGCCTGTTTTCTGTACGGTCTGGCAAAACCTAGTTGACTTAGGAACGAAATGTAGCAATACAATAAGCTTTATACTTGCCACAAATACAATAGTAACAAATTCTTTAAGTCACCTCTAACATAGTTAAACATTTTAGCACTTTTAAGATAAAATTAGAAGATAAATTTCAAACCAATTTCAAATAGTTTTTAACATTTTAACAATTTTAAAATTAATCATTTTCAGCTCGCCTCGGTAGAAAGTTTCGCTTCCCAATCCCCAGTGAGATGGCTTGCGAGGGATACCCAATCGTCCTAAGATGCCCCGGAACGGACGTGATTCAGGTATTTTTAGGCTTTGCCTGCATATGTAGGAAGTCGTGTAGAGCAAAGCTTGCTAAACCGCCAACTATCTGCAAAAGCATTGGGCAATCAGTGGCTTGGTTGTCCGCTAAGTGATCGTATCATGGCATTTTGCACCGCATTTCATGCATTTAAATACAGTTGCCAAAATTCGGCAATAAAACTCTCATAACCGCAAATCAAAGTGAACTAATTTAAGCAGGTCCCCAAAGCAGTCTTTACCTGCTTTCGGTCACGTACAAATACCAAAATATAATTTCGCAATTCAGTTTCGCTATTTTTGAAACGAATTAGTCGAAATTTGTTCTGAACTTCCGCAGGCAATCATCGGAATTCGCAACCCAGAAAGGAAGCAATTTGCTTTCCAATTCCCCCCATCACCTCGTACTGACCTGGCCTTTTGATCGCTTATGAATATTTCATATAATTTACTAACTCAGGTGGTGACAGCGGAATACGGAAGACAGACCGCGGAAACGTGCGCAACAAGCCCGGAAAAGATGCGCAACACGGCATGTTACTTGCCTCAGGCGTTTGACATTATGTCAACCAAGTAAGAGTTTCATTCACATTTTTCACTTTTTACTTTGATTTCACACCGACTTTATCCCTTCTTTCCGATTTTGATGGAGTGCGTTTTTCAAGAGTTTGGTTTTACGTGCAATTGTATGTCGGTGATAAGACTGCCAGATAACCAGGGAATTTAACACCGCAAGAATCAACTTTCACATGTCCGTCTTGTAATTCGATGGTGGCACGAACCCAGCCGTAAAAGACTTTAATTGGAGCTTTGCTCAATAAGTACAGCCCACTCTGTCGCAATGCCCTACTACCGTCACTAACCCGCATACACGTTATTCCAACCTTTGACAGATCTAGTGACCAAACCGATACTGTTCCGACTTGAAACATCGTCAGATTAACATGAAGTAGATAAGGATCTGATACAAAACGACACTGTAGCTGTCTGCGCTTCTCTATTCACTTCAATCAGCTTAACAATACACATACAAGACTTGCAGCGTTTATATTGTGCGGTGTACCTAGATCACCTATGCAGCTGCAAAATAGGAGTTGAACATGAAGAAATGCTTGTACCACTTGTACATATCTTGGTGTTTGTGTGAAATGCCACGTTTGCATACAATTTATTGTTTGACAGTTGTTTTGTTGGCAATGTAGACAATTAAAGGTTTTTTGGGGGTTTCATATCGTTTCTTACGCCATTTATCGTTATCTTACAGCATACACCACTTGTACATATAATATCCTCGCAAAACCCGTCTAGCTTTTTCGTTCGTTGGGCAGATTAATCCGTTTCTTTTATTTGTTGTGGATAGCTCCGTTCCAAGGGACATCGGGTGTAAACTCTGCGCTCTGCTGTCGGGTGCGTCGTTATTGCGCAAATATTATGACAGGCGGTTGATGTTGCAGGTAGCGATAGGAATCTAGATAAATCGCCCGTAACTTCGGACCGTCGCTTGAAACATAAACAAGACAGTCGGAATCATAGTTCGCCCTCATGGCCAGCCCTCATAGTCAGCCCTCTATGCCGGCCCTCGTATTGAGCCCTTATAGTCGCCTTCTCTGCCGGTTTACGACTGCTAAGTGCAGACTCTCCATTCATTCTTTGTTTGACCCGATTACTCGCTCAGCATGCGACCCGGAGAGTGTGTTATTAAATATATTAATCATTTGGAGCTCCACCAAACGAATTACAGTTCAAATACGCCAGAAGGGCAGATTTTACAACGTTAACAGAGTCTGTCGGACTCCCAACGTTTAAATTGAGTGGCAGTTTTAACTTGAGACGTCGATGCAAAGGCAGCACTTAAACGTGGAACGGGGGAACTAAAATGGGGGAAAGCGGGAAGGAGGGAAACTGCACAGTAAAATTACGGAAACTAATTAAACACTCCCCAAACAATAATCTCAACTCCAGAACTAATCCCAACTTCAACCCCGTGTTTAAAACTATAATGTCATATTCTTCATTTTTGTGTGTAGTTTTCCTCTTTCCCTCATTTTAGTTTTCCCCGTTCCACGGTTGTTCCACTAAACCGCACAAGATAACGTTCTACGCCATTGAACCGATTTTATGTGTATTGTGATCAATGGAATTGCTCCCAATGCGATTAAAGTCAAGCTCGAGTGATCTGTCTGGGTTAAGAGCGACTCTGATACCCGCGAAGAGGCTTGGAAATGCACGTAGACCTGTAAATTGGGAATATAAAGCACAGAAGTGCCATCCTTTTGCCCAGCGGTGTTGGTTAGCAGATGGATTGACTCTAAATGCAGTGAAATGAAGCTACTCCATCTCTCGTAGAAGTGATCGATCCGTCTAAAGTATATTAAGTAATTTAACGGGATACAAATCAATATGAGATATATTATGTTATCTGTGGTCGTTTATACCATAACTCTGGTGCTTGACTGTATATGGAGTTTTAATTAAATCGCACTTAACTCGACTATCTCTGTGATCTACGTGTATTGTATGCTGTAATCGCGGGAATCGACGTTCTTTGACATTGTAACTGACGCCTTTTAACAGGATGTTGTTCACTTGCTCAGTCTGATAATTCGCCAGCATATATCGGCGTACATTAAGCAGGGTTGGTTGACCGGTGTCCGGTTGTCTTTTGAAGAGGCTCAGTTCGATAAGATCTTTCCATTGTCTTAATTCGCCGGTCGTTTTTACAGCAAATTCCTTGATTCCGCGTCGCCCCTCGTTTCGGGGTAAGTGCGAATGAATTTGCGTCGCTTGCTTGACAGTCTGTCCGTTCGCACGGTACCGTGGTACGATTTCAACCGTCCGGACAAGCGGCTTTGCTTCATAATTATGGAATTTCATCTTCGCTGGAATGATGGCGCAGGGCGCTGGTATGCTGATGGCCACGGGTCATTACCCTGATGGTCGACGGGTCAGTGGTGCTCGGATTGCCGATCTTTTCAACTGTGGCTTCCCGACCTTCTGGACCGTCGCAACGGAACCGGCAAAACCAACTTTTTCAAATTGGGTCCTTTTTACGGGGCATACTATCAGCTTTGATTACCTAGGCTATTGTCGCTGATACATGTCAACGAACGAGCCATAAAAGCCAGAATAGTCAACTACTCCAAATGGCGAGATATATCTTCTACTTTGATTACCACCATAGTGAGACACCAATTGTCGCTGATACATGTCACAGGGCGAGTTATAACCGCCAGGAATAGAGCATTGCTTACTTAACTTCACCGCAACAGACCTAGCGATGATTGCACCTGTTATCGGCCACTTTCAAACAACCCACCCCCCTGAAAAGTGCACGAATTTCGGGTCTTAAGCAAATTTGGCAAGTGCAGTATTTCGACTCATTATACTGCGAGCTTTTGACTCATCAGATGGACACAGCACCTTTTAGTGCATACATGTGCTGTAATCTGCAAAACCTACCGACTTTGCCACTTTTACACACAATTCCACCCACGACTGCCTCGTTACAAAATCGGTGTATTTTTAACTTTATTACAAACTGGGCGTATTTAACGTTACTATCTGGCTGTATTTTAGACTTTAAAGTATTTTTTAGGAAATATAAAATACCACTTCAAAATAAAAATAAGGTATAAATGGTATAATCGTCAATTTTGTTTATATTGAAACTTGGTGTACAAACGCAGGGTCGTTTTAACATAAATATTTTCAATTTTCTTTGTTTTTCACCCAACTAACTCATAAATCTCACATCTCCAGGTGCAACAACCAAACTCAGTGCAAGTTGGAAGTTTCAAGCGAACATTTCCCCGATCCTTGTCCTGGGACCCATAAATACCTCCATGTTACCTTCAGCTGCGTCAAATACAGTAAGTTTAAATTCAATTGGAATTATATTCAGGCTGTGTTGGGTTTTTGCATCTATATTCAGCTGGATTAACATGGTTTATTAGTATTTTGTTGTTGTTTTTAGTTTTTATCAATATGGTTTATTAGTATTTTGTTCTTGTTTTTAGTTTTTTTCAATATGGTTTATTAGTATTTTGTTCTTGTTTTTAGTTTTTATTAATATGGTTTATTAGTATTTTGTCCTTGTTTTTAATTTTTATCAATATGGTTTATTAGTATTTTGTCCTTGTTTTTAGTTTTTATCAATATGGTTTATTAGTATTATGTTCTTGTTTTTAGTTTTTATCAATATGGTTTATTAGTATTTTGTCCTTGTTTTTAATTTTTTTCAATATGGTTTATTAGTATTTTGTTCTTGTTTTTTTAGTTTTTTTCAATATGGTTTATTAGTATTTTGTTCTTGTTTTTAGTTTTTATTAATATGGTTTATTAGTATTTTGTTCTTGTTTTTAGTTTTTTTCAATATGGTTTATTAGTATTTTGTTGTTGTTTTTAGTTTTTATCCATATGGTTTATTAGTATTTTGTCCTTGTTTTTAATTTTTTTCAATATGGTTTATTAGTATTTTGTCCTTGTTTTTAATTTTTTTTCAATATGGTTTATTAGTATTTTGTTCTTGTTTTTAGTTTTTATTAATTTGGTTGAGTATTTTGTTCTTGTTTTTATTTTTTATTAATATGGTTTATTAGTATTTTGTTCTTGTTTTTATTTTTTATTAATATGATTTATTAGTATTTTGTTCCTGTTTTTAGTTTTTATCATTATGGGTTATTAGTATTTCGTTGTTGGTGAAATAAAACCGAGTGAATTTAAGCGATCAATGAAAGTAGCAAGATGGCGGCTCTCCCACGTAAATATGGTCGCCTCACTTATTATATCTGGCAGTTTGAGAATAGAAATTATTTATGACGACTCGAATTTGATTGATGGCTATTGGCGCTCATTATCCGTCCTGCTTTGATGCTACCGACGGCCATTACCGAATCGACCCCATAATTTCCTCTTCCACCAATTCTATATTTACCTACCTCGCCTATATTGCGGGAGGCAGTGTACTTATTACACCCATCACCACCCCGAACTATCACTTAGTAATACACAACCTTATATTTGCTTAGCCGGTAACTCGAATGAGTTTAACGTTTCATAATATACACGTCTCATTGTCAATCCATAGGTCTTGAATGCCTTTAATCGCAAAAGCTAACATCCGCTTATTTTATTCATATAATTCGAAACCAAATTAAATTGGTAACCCTGGCTTAATATACTGTATGTTTGTATGTTTTAAAGTACATGGTCTTGAATCTGTTTTTATGCCCCACGTTAAGCATCGACTGCTGTAAGCGCGACGTTTTAATCCTGGATTAAGGAATGCATTTGTTTTAAGTTTAATCCAAGCTAGGATTACTGCGGCACATACAGCTGCTCGAGTAGCCACTTGCCCAGGTGCCACGGTGTCAGTGCTCCCATTCCGCCTAATGTACCTCTGTAATCGAATTTTCGCCTCCATTTTAATGCTCCTGCTCGCCTAACAGATATCATGTCGTTAATCATTTCTGTCAGAAAATCGGACAATTCGCATCGCATTTTACGCGTTAAAGCTGCGTAATTGTGGAGCTAAATCTCGGGTGGTCTACTTTCGAAGGGCGATGTTTGTTAACGGGTGCGAGTTTTATTCATCTGCTTGCATAAGCTGCTCGTTAGCGAGCTATTACTTTGCTTAGCGGCTGGTGTAAATATAATCCCGCTAATGCCCTTCTTCCGTTTACCGTTTGCTAATTCCCCGAAACACCTTCAATTATAGAGTTAAACAACTTGTACACGCCACGCGATTAGATAACGCTCTCTTTCATTTTCGTGTTCGCAATTAAGAGCGTTTAATTTCTTAATTTCCCCTCCACGAGGACACAGTAACGACGATGGAATTAAACCGTCCCATTAACAGCGCTATATACGACCAACATTGGCGTAATAAATCACGAACGTTCATTCAGCACGAGGGAAACTCATTAACTCGGGAGAATCGGTGACATCTGAAAGGAACTCATCTACCCCACACAAAGCTTGGACCTATACAAATATTGGTTGCTTTCTAAACTGTAAACTACATGGCGAGTAAATAGCGGGTTTTGTAAAAGTGTCTCCATTGTTTGACTTTCGACCTCCACTCATTTACTTTGCGCATTTAAACGTTTGACGCTCTGATTTTACGCACCACCGGTCCGGCAAGCCGCAACGTTTAGTGCTGTACGAGCCAATAACAAACTTCTACGGTGTAGTGTGTGGTAGTATATTGGGAATGTGGTTATAACATACAACCAATGGTATAGTGATAATGTGTGGTATTATTATACAATCTATAGTATAGTGTGTGGTATTACCATACAAAATACAACCAATGGTATATTGAGAACGTGGTATTAAACATGCAACACTAAAAAGGGGGTATTGCTCAGTAAATGTAGAGAAACCAATTTAAACCTTGCCCTAAACAATAATCTAAACCCCAGAACTAACCCTAACACCAACCCCAACTTTAAAAATAACTCTAATGTCATAATCTTCATTTTAGTGTGTAGTTTCCCCCTTTTCCCGCTTTTCCTCCTTTTAGTTTGTTTTAGTTTTTTTAGTTTTAGTGCCTCATTTTGGTCTGCAATTTCCCGCCTTCCCTACTTTTAGTTCCCCCCCCCGTATTAAACAACAATTCGTATCTCTAGTGTTCGGGTGCCCAGGCTCGCTGACCGGCATCGGATCAAACGTCACCATGGACACGTCAATGCAGGCTCAAGTGGGTGGTTGGACGAAGGACCCGATATACAATCCGAATCGCGTGTTTTTCGTCTCGCCTTCTCAACCTTCACTACAGGTACTTACATTGTCGCACAATGCCTACGTAGCATAGTTGGGAAGTTAGATTTTAATGCGGATTTTTCACTAGGCTATTTGCTTTTTTTAGTGTTTAGTGTGGTAGTTTACTGTTCTTATATTGCGTTTCCTTTTGTTTTAGATTAACAGTCAATTAAAACTTAACAAATAAGGATTGCTACATTACATTATACCATAATAGGAATACGAAGATATGAATCAATTTGTCAGAGGGGACCGCGCTACAAGGATATACAACATTCACTACTTAATATCAGGAACAAGCTTTGTTATCTACGACGGGAATTTGTTCTTCGTCAAGGTAAGACGACTATAAACATAACAAATAACTTTTGTGAAATTAGTTAGGAAAGGATAGGATATTCATGTTTATCCCCGTGAATGGGAAAACCAAGGGGGTTAACACACGGGCAAGCGTCAGATCACCTCGCGCCCATCGTCGGGTTACCGGAGCTATTGCAGTGTGTTGTATATGATAGACACGTTTCTTTAACTTGGTAGAACCCATTAATCCGCTGGGTTCAGGCAATGTCCGTCAAATGTCTTGCCCAAGGACACAACCGACTAGCTAGCGACGAGTTTCGCACCTGCAACCTTTTCATTGAAAAACGACGCACTTAACCGCTAGATCAACCGGCCGGACAATGCACTAACTGTTCTATCTCCCACGAACAGGCTTCTAGTCGGAATATCATCAAGTACAACCTGCAAACGAGGATACGACACCGCGAAAGCGCCGTACCAGGCCACACAGACAGGGCTTCCAGCCACAGAAACGGTGGAAACAATATTGAACTTGCTGTGGACGAGACTGGTCTCTGGGCGATATATACAAGCACTCACAACGCTGACCGAATTGTCGTCAGTCTGATTAACAAAAACAGCCTTGAGATAGAGGTAAATAACGATAATCACAATTTTCAGTAACTTACGAGTTATATTTTTTCGGTAAAATATGATTTATGATGTCGATCCGGTAATGTGGTAATTGTTGAACGATTTCGAAAGGTATCGTCGTTGGTCAAATGATTTAAGGCAATGATACATATAAATAATTCTATACAAAAATGTATATACCGATAAAAATTTCGTTTTTTTGGTTTATGGAAGTGTTTCGATGCATTGCGACCTAAATGGCTCTTTTTGTTGAGAAAACTTGAATTGCGACAAAAATAACTTGTTTTTTGTTCAGAAAACTTGGAGGACGACCTACCCCAAGCGCTCTGCGATGCACACGTTCATGATCTGTGGTGTGTTATACGTGGTTGGTACTCGCACTGGGGAAGTGGAGTATATGTACAACACCAACCTCGCGAGTGGGAACGGTCGCTTCGTCGCCATCGGGTTCGACCGAAATCGTCCAATCTCCCCTTCAGATCCGGTCGGATTCCGCAGAACTGGCCGTGAAGCGCCAACCGCGCCGCGAAAACGCTTCACGCATCCTGCCGGCATGCTCGCAAAGTCCCGCACTTTTAAAAATTACAATTTCACGTCGCTAAAGTACAACCCAAGGGACAGGCTTATCTACGCTTGGGAGGCCACCGCAGGAAAAGCGGTTTACTACAATCTCCATTACGGATTACCCGACCCAATTGAAGGCAAGTTCGACTAATCGCCTAATACTTATCATATAATCATATGCAACGCAATCTAATATAATTATCCCAAATTAGGAGACAAACCGATCACAACAACAAGTACGATCACTTCTACATCAACCACTGTCAGCACAACAACCCACGAACGCCGACCAATGGTCCCAACCCTGGGGCCCAGTCACCCACCCCAGGTCCCCCAAACCGCCCCTCCTTCTTCGTCAACGGGCGCGGGTCGTTGTTCCGCGGTTGTCCGTGACGGAATAACATGGCCTGTGACGTCACAAGGGGTTACGCGTACGATGCCGTGCCCGAATGTCGAACAAGGTGAGGTTTGAAAGAAAGCGGTTAAAGTCTGAGAAATTTCGCATGAAGAGTGTTTTAACAAATTTTTAACAAAAAAAACAACAAAAACTATGTTTTTAAAAAAAGTTTTTAACAAAAAAATGTAAGAAACATCTTTTTAAATGCTGTACTACTGGGTTGGGACGCAAAATATAGAATTTCAAATCTTTGAGGCTACATTGCGCATAACTACTGCTCCGAAACTTGATATGTTCGCTGTTTCAGCTTCGTAGGAATGCGTTTAACTATTCGTTTGTGCGACTTGTTATCGATGCGAGTTTGAAGCCAAATTGTAGCCGCATTGGGTTAAGATAACTTTCCCGATCAAAGCGAGGCCAGTTAGTAGATATGCGGCCGCGATAAGACTGCGATTTAGCAATTTTGACGCAACGAATTCGATTTTCCGAGTTGGTATGTCTGAGAGAATGGTACAGTCACGGTGTGCGACCGTGTCATCGTCGTTCCATCGCTTGAAATGACGAATGAACTGAAAAATCGCTTATTATGAGCTGCTGCTGTTTACAAGACCAGCATACTTGCCATATGCCATTCGGCGCCGATATAAATATGCCGTAATTGCAGAGAATATGTCTTGGAGATGCACAACTGAGCAATTTACTATGAGAACAATCTGGGATCCAGCAGGTCCTGATATGTCTCGGTGCGTTACTTGGACCTCAAGCATTGAGTCTGGGCTTGTAGCAGGTAAAGTTTAATAATTACACCCTAACTTACAAATCCGCATAATTCTATCTTTATCCAAACTTGTTGGTTTAACCGAAATATCGTAAGTTATCCGTACGTGATTGTGCTAGGAAACCAAGGAATCAATTATATGAATAATCATTAAGCTTATTCTATATAAGGAACACGACAATCAAATAAATCAAACACGTTTTGTCGATTTCAGGAACCACCGATCCCAGCTCGACGGTCGAGAGTCTTTCTCGTGGTCTAAAGATGTCGGCGCAGACTGCTGACGCGTTGAGTGCTGACGAAATAACGAGTTCTGCTCGTATAATGAGCGTCGCGGCCGCGCGAGCCAACACTAATTCGGCCATGCTGACCAGGACGCAAGTCCGACAAATTACAGAGGTATTTTAGTATATAAAGCATGGCATCTTTGGCGAATATTATCCATCTATAATTAAGATAAAGTTTTCAGTATAACACATGCTATCGGGGTCTTGCCTTGATGTTATCTGCTTCTATTTTCAAATACATTAATTTAAAATAGAAATAATTTTACAGCAAAAAATGATTTTCATTAGATTCATTCGATTTTCTATAAAGCACGGCATCTTTGGCAAATATTATCCATCTATAATGAAAACGCGTAAAGTTGTTTGATATAACACATTGTTGGGATTCGCGTTATTCCATAATCTTTAACGTGAGAAGTATTATTTTGACTATAAATTTATGCATGGGCTAATTTGTTTAATTACTTGCCTTAATATTAGCTGTTTCTATTTTCAAAAAAATTCTGTGAATTTAAAAAAGAATAATTTTACAGCAAAATATGAATTTCATTTAGATTCATGCGATTATGGTTTGTTTTATAAAGGTTACTACACATCAAAATAACAATGTTAAAGTTAATATACATTGTGATGCTTATTGGTGTAGTCACTGGTCGCGTAGTATTTCTATTGATGAACTAGATTTCCGTCGAACCCATATTCAAGGATTAGCTTGTAATCATATTTGAAAGTCGATTCTCCTTAAATTATTTATCTAAGAATTACGTAATGGTGATGGTTGGTCTGACTATTTAGCGTTACAGCGGTATATTAGTCAGTGTGGCCCTATTAAGAAATTAGTTTGTGATGTTGGTCAAAAAAGGGTCATTTCGATGCGTCAATCCTGCGCAAAACGGATCCTCCATAGCCACAGGGCTATTGTGTTACAACACGAATCATTGCGAATTATTCAGATTTCATTTAAGCATAACAGGTCGCAAAATAAGCCGAGATTCTCCTAAGCACAATTCTAAGTGGTGACTAACTGATTTTCCTGCTTGAAAGTAAACAAAAACAACGTTCCCGCCTCCGAATGGAACGCACTATTTGGCGCATTAGCTTTTGCATTATACCTCTGCGGAATTGTGTTTATTGTTTTTGGATCCGCTTCGACATATTGCTTCACTTCATTGAAATTTTCGTGCGACATTTGCTGTTAACTGCGAATTTTCTTACCGTTTATGAATATTGCTTCGCCCTCACTTTTCCCCGCTCTGCACTTGAAATGGCTGAGCTTGTTTTGAAAAGGGCGAGGGCAACTGTCGACACGGTAACTGAACTTGAACCCAAAGTCGCGCCGAGGCTTCACTGTTTCTGCGTTAAAAATTTGCAATTTAATAACAAATTTTAAATGATACGGCAAAACAAGCTAAGGAATATCTTAAAATTTGCAATTTAATTAGAAATTTTAAATAATACAGCAAAACACACTAAGAAATATCTCGATCTTTAGTTGGTACGTTAGGCCATTTCGGTTTAGAATGCGATTATATAAGTGACGGTAAGCCAATTAGAATTAGCATCGCGTTTTACCGGTCTGCGCCCTTTGTCTTGGCTGGGCCGCTCACCAAGTGTCAAAGAATCTAATTTCGTGTCATTTTGTGTCCCATCTTTTTAATATCAATTGTCCGTGAAGCGCCGAGACTGCGGAAGGTTGTTATTACGTGGTCGCTCGTCTTTTCTCGCTCGCTTAAACGCCGGATTTATCCTTCCATTTTCCAACCGATCGGCGCCGGAAATTCATTTGTTTTCTTAATCTAATGACAAATGTCGTCATAGGTCGACGTCCTACTCAAATGTTAGCGCAACCGTGGAAAGAGCTTAAGCGCAACAAGTCTTTCTATCCAGTGGCGCAATTGCGTAGTTTTGTTCCGCTTCGGGTTGATTTCAATGTATCAGGCTTACATAGTGCACTCAATTCAAACTTCGTTATCTCGGGAGCAGTTTAACATTTCACAACATCTCTACAATATATACGATAACCTAATAAGGATTGCTTTGCTCTTTTTGCGGTTTTGAACGTCTTCAACGCACCTTTCCTTCCAGGGCGTGACAGACGCAGCTGACACATTGCTAGACAGCAGTAACATAGCTACATGGGAGGCAATGGATGGCACGCAGAAATATAAAGCTGCAGATGATGTGATTAACAGCGTAGAAGCAGCGGGATTCATTCTAACTGAAAGCATGGCGAACAACTATGGCCGTTTCCAAGGGGCAACTGCTGGTAAGTTAAAGAAAATAACAACAACTTTTTTATCAGGCTTAGCTTCCAACCCATATAGGCTCGTTGCTAAGTCCGTTTTTTTAATATGGGCTTGTATGTTAATCGGTCGCGTTAACATTCGGCCACACGACCGTGTATTACGACAACCTCTACATTTTTTAATCCTTTTTACTAAAACCTCATTAATTAGGTTTTTATGTCTGAGCGAACAGGTCACATTATCTCAAACCTATAATCCACCCTAAAGAACAGGCGACAAAATATTTGTTTTTGAAATGTGCGCTTTGAATCATAACTGTTGTTTATAATTAACTACATTCTTGTGTTTAGTCCCCAGACTGTTAGAAAAGGGGGATTTATTGGTCCAAGCAACAGTAGTGGTAGCTAGTACTTCACAAGACGTGATATTTCCCGACCCCACCGCCATACAACGCTCCACCACTTGGTTTGACATCACTGATCAAGTCACTCTTCGGGCTGGAGATATTGTGCAGCAAGCCAATAATGGTAAGAAGAGAATTATGTGTATTATTAACAAAAAATCGAAATGTAATTGTGCACTTTTATTGCAATTTGGCTAATGTGCGCTTTACTGCGACAAATACCGTTTTGGTAGGATTATGTGTGATTTAAATAACAAAAAATCGTAGAAATAAATTGAACATATATAAGATTTTTTTGCAATTCTGTATTTTTGACTTTTACTTCGACAATTATTTTTCAAAACCACATTTGAATTAACATCATATTCAATTTATTTCACTGCAGTATGAGATATGTAACTTTTCACAGGCGTTACTGAAATCGTATTCGCGGCTTACAACAACCTGGGAAAGTACATGGACGTTCAGTTAATGGACGGTGATAAAACATCAACGGAAGAATGGTCGATTGATTCCCGGGTGGTATCAGCTTCAATTGGTGACCCCGACCGAGAAGTCCAGCTTTCCTCGCCTGTGAAGATTGTCCTTGAAAATACACAAGTGGGTCAACGCTATTATACGCTATCAAAATCACCTGTGTCGTACACGCATACGCGGTACTTCGACGACAGATTCACAATAGCCGTATAGATTTCCTGAATAATTTATGCGCAGTGTGATCTACGCCCAATCCGCAAAACAAGAAGTGTGGTATTTACGTAAAAGAGAAATCGTGATTTGTTGAGCTCGTTTTTTAACGTCGCAGGGTTGGCGAAGTTAAATCCTCGCTTGGATCACAACATGTAAAGTTAACCGGCCGTACCGGGTCATCACACACGGACTAATCACCCTCTGAACCTTCCCAGCTCGCTTATCTTCCTTATCGCTGTACAGCAGGAGCTATTACCTCTCCGCGCTTTAACATTTCTGCCAGGCACCCTTACCCTCAAATCGTTTTTACGTCCCAGCCATTCATTATCGTGTTGTTTCCCCAACAGTCGTGAGTCTGGGTCAAGCGGTATGCTTTGGCTTAAACTCTGCCTCTCATTAACGTAACCCAGTTGACCTGCGTCGTCCAGACTCTGGTTACCCAGAAATGCCCGGCAGTAATGGCTGAAGCATGTTTCTAGATCCATCACAGCCCGGTTGACAGTGTACCGTGTGCTTACACACAGCAAACCGGCAGTCCGAGGCATTCCATGTTTATTTTAACTACTTACAAGTTAAGCTGTGTACGCTAAGTGTTACTGCGGTGTTGGCTATCCCAATAAGCCACGACGCGAGGGTATTAGATGCGGTCCATTCGTCAAAAATAACACAACTGACCCCTATCCGGCCTAATCAAAGTGCAAACAATAACGGACAACATTTGTGATTGCAACCACCAGAATCGTGTTGTAGGGTAACCGGATGCAAGATGTAACTGAAAGATTACGACGCACTTTCTCATACACCGATTAGATAGGAGATAAGCGGAAGATTGCATAGCTTGATCTAATCCCCAAGTAAATCTCACGCGTTGATAAAGAGTTCGGTTTAATTACTTCCCTTTTGTACACGGTTGTTCTTCACGCCTTGAAATTGGCCGCAATGAAAACAAATTGCGTTGAAACTTCATTATGGGATCGGGTAAACATACCTGCGACCCTGCGCAATCTATCCACAGGGTTGTAATCCTTACAAAGAGAGATGTTGCTGTTATTCATCCTTATCTCCTGTCAAACAAGGTTAAACATCGCTTTCCTTAGTTTCACTGAACCAACCGCTACCCCGTTGCCCATTTGTCTTCATAAGCGATAGATTGTCCACCCGCTACTGTGTTCTATCTCGTATATTTAAACTAGTATTTCCCTAATACTTGTATTGTATGCAACCCCCTTTTGCGTTTTTGGGGGTGTCTGGGTATATTCAATTGCTCGTTAGACGTCTGTGTGCAAATTAAAATTGCTCGTTTGGTGTGTGTGTGCAAATTATAATTGCTCGTTTAGTGTGTGTGTGCAAATTATAATTGCTCGTTTAGTGTGTGTGTGCAACAGTTTCAAGCCACGGGTTTGGACTCTATGCATGACGTTTAAATCCGCCCTGATATTCGAAATATGATACGCGTCATTTGTAAGGATTACTCGTGGGTGGGAGCGATCTATCAGAAAGTACCTTGTCCAACATCCTATAGCATATTAGGCTGAGGAAATGTACCTGTACATAATAGTGCAAGTTGATTTTAATTAGTTTACTTTAAGTCATTTCTAATCACTTTATATTTTTTCCAGGATCTAGAAGCCCCAAGAAAGTGTGTTTATTGGAAATATTCTAAAAGGTAGGCAGTAAACCTTAAACTTTCAGCAGATTTTTTAACGACTGTTCGTTTTGCGGTCTATTTCTGTTCCTGAGTTGTGGTTTGATTCGGTTGCCATTTTTAATACTGGGGCAAAAAGTGAACTAAACCAGTTTTTACTGAACTCTATTTTTAACAAAAAAACGTTTCTAACTAAACATGATCCTGTACATCTTTTCAGCCAAAATACTGGGGTATGGAGCACCGAGGGTTGTACGGTGGTGGGTTCGAATACAACGCACACCACTTGCTCGTGCAAGCATCTGACCAGTTTCGCCGTGCTCGTCAATGTGGTTGGGACGAAGGTGGATTCCTGGGAACACGAGATGGCGCTATACGTCGTCAGCTGCGTCGGGATATCAGTCTCGCTTGTTTGTTTGATCATCTGCATCTATACCTTCACCTTTTTCCGGTGAGTTGGGATTGTGTGCTCTGTAAGTTCCAAACAGCCCGAAGCGTATACTTGGTGGGTTAGTGCGACGCCTTTTTCGGCCGAAGGTTTGCAGATTCGATTGCTAGCTAGTGGGTTGTGTCCTTGGGCAAGGCACTTTACGGACATTGTCTGAACTCAGCGGATTAATGTGTTCTACCAAATTGAAGGAAGGTATGAATTACACACTACACACTGCAAAATCTCTGCTAACTCAACGGTGGGAGCGAGGATCTGACGATTGTGTTTTCCAATTCACAAGGATAAACCTGAATATCCTATCCTAATTGGAACATATGGTCATTTTTGTGACTTAGTCTGTATTCATGTGTGGGAGACATTCGGTTAAGACTACAATGTAACTTTATTTGATGTGTTTTATTTCAACCAATATCTTAAATGAACATTTAAGTCGAATATCGGGCTAAAAAGCTTTAAAATACCTCTGTATCTGCTGATGTTGCAATATTCTAGTTGATACGGACTGTGTTGTTGAAAATAGGAGACGCGGAAATGAGACTCGACCTTTTCGATACGCCACATTCAAACCCTATTAAAACTCCTTTGGATAAGTCGCGCTTTGAAACCAACTTTTAAGTGTGGTTACGTCAGCAGTAAGATGTATAACTTTACGCCAGTTTCTCGACTTACAAACCAATACGACAAGGTTCATTTAAAACGGAGCGTTACGAAGATTCAGAATTGTTAAAGCCTACTGTAATTTTATTTGTCAAAAATACTAATTTAGTGCTTGCCTGGTATCCCAAATGCGAACACAAATATAACATCGTTTTTTTTGTGCGAAATTTTCCGGGTATTAACCATGTAGGGAATTGATATTACGTCATTTACCCACCGGATCCAAAAATAACTTTCATTTGCTTGAACTTGATCTGAAATTCCTGTAGCGAAGAAAGTCGGTTGTGTTTTCGCTTCACTGCCACGGTTACATCGTCGCTTCGCTTGTTTGAAGCCGCGCAATAACCTTGCTTAAAATACACCGCTTGGATGTGCGCCTCGGGAATTTTGCGCTTGCGTCCTCGGAAAAGCGTTCCACGAGCCGTGTTCAGTTAATTGTATTGGTTAATTAAGCAGAATCGAAATTAGGCAATCGATAGAGGCCACGCGTCGCATTGATGTCAAATCTACCGGTTTGCGTTGAATCGAAGTCCCGATTAATTAACTCGACCGAAAGCGAAGCCAGAAGCTTCAATTTTGTTTCGCTTCACTGTAGTTGAAATCGACTCAGCAGACGCTCTAATTCCAAATTCCCAACCACGTATGTTGGTAATCTTATTAAAGTTATCAGGAAAAGTTATCACTGGAATTGAATGTTTCGCTCAATAAACGTACTCTCTATAAAAACCCATCGGATTAATGGGTTCTACTAAATTAAAGGAATGTGAATTATACACAACACACTGCAATAGCTCAGGTAACCCGACAGTAGGCGCGAGGTGATCTAACGATTGCCCGTGTTTTAACCCCCTTGGTTTTCCCATTCACAGGGATAAACATAAATATCCTATCCCAAACCGAGCATCGATTTGAAGGGAACCTGTTTAATTCACACACCATCGGGTTTGGACCGAAAAACACGGGTCAAGTCACTTTCACCCTGCCAATAACATTGATCCCGTGCCTACTAAATGACGTGTGCCACTAGTTTCCTTCCGATTGAGCCCTCTCTTTTGAAACTACCCTCTTTCCTGCGCAAAACCCCAAAACTGACGCGAAGGAAATTGCGTTTTTGTTATCCATCGGTTGCTAAGATAAATGTTTGCGCTATCTCTAAAACACCTATTCGAAGATATCCAATATATTTATATGAATATAATATAACTATAAATACATTTTTAATTCAAGTTAAGTTATCTGAGGTTTTAACTTTAATTTAAATGATACTGGTAATTAATTTATTTGCTTTTATCCATAAACATACCCCCTTCTGTATCTATAAAGGCAATAAATATACTTTGTGAAATACGCATCTAATCCATCGTACTATCTCTAGGAACCTCCAAAGCGACCGCAATACGATCCATAAGCATTTGTGCATCAGTCTGTTCATCGCTGAGTTGGTATTTCTTGTCGGAATCAATCAAACTGCGCACAAGATTCCTTGCGCTGTGGTGGCAGGCTTGCTCCACTATTTCTTCCTCGCAGCGTTTATGTGGATGGCTTTGGAAGGATTCCAGCTTTATGTGATGCTGGTGGAAGTGTTCGAAGGTAGATCGAGATGGAAGTGGTACTACTTGACTGGATACGGTAAGTTGTACGATTGATGTACCTAAAACAACAGGTTTTATAACTTTTTTGTAATTAATTCTTGGTCGAAAGCATATTTTATCTGTTTCAAAGCACAAATATTTCAAAAATTCACATATAAGTTATCCTTTATTAAAGATAAAAGCATATATCATTTGTTTCATTATACGATTAATTTACTTATGCCAACACTTTTAGATTTTAAAACAATTTTGTAAAAAATCTTTATATGAAAACACATTATAGGCCTATGTGGTTTCAAAGTATAATATTTTAATACTATACATATTAGTTATCTTAAAAATAAACATAAGAGAAAATATCATTTATTTTTATAATACGATTAATTGAGTTATACCAACACTCTTAGGTTTTAAAACAATTTTGTTTAAAAAAAAGTTTTTTTAGGCGAAAGCACATATGTGGTTTTAAGTATAATATTTTAATCCTACACATATTAGTTATCTTGAAATAAATCTATCATCCATCTTTCATTACTTCTCATCCACAACATTGTCTACAGGTATTCCAGCAGTCATCGTGGCTGTTTCAGCTGCCGTAGATCCGTCAGGATATGGGACAGATCGAGCTTGTTGGCTTCGTGTCGATTCCGGCTTTATATGGAGCTTCGTTGGTCCAGTTTGCGCCGTTATTCTGACCAATCTCATTTTCCTCGCTATCACTGTATATAAGATGTACAGACATACTCTCACTTACACCGATTCCTCAAAAGTAAACGCAGTCAAGTAAGTTTACCTGATAAACCAAATAAATTATATAACTCCCAGGTAAATTAAATTCTGATAAACTATTCAAACTCGATTAAATGTGAATATGAAATAATGGTATTTTCACACACATTTACACAAAGCATTTCAACAGGAATCTATTAGATATTAAAATTAAATGAATCCTTTTCCGATGACGAACATGACCACAGTGCCGCCCGCATGGCACTTTTATTGCATTTTTACATTTAATTACAATATTCGATTTTTTCTGTTCATATTAATTTTAGACAAGTTTTATTTAGCTTTATCGTATTTTTTTTACTTTTACCTTTACTCTAGTTTCATTTTTTATATTTATCTTTTACTGTATGGCAACACTTTATTCAGTCCAGCTCCATAACTTGAATATGAATTAATTTAATTATAATTTGCAGGGCATCCGTTCGGGGAGCATCTGTTCTGCTTTGCTTACTCGGCATAACTTGGGCCTTCGGAATACTTTGGGTTTGGGAGCAAGCACCGGTGATGGCATACCTCTTCTGCGTTTTCAACGCTTTCCAAGGACTTTTCATATTCGTGTTTCACTGTCTATTGCAAAAGAAGGTAATTAAAATATCAATGTATTTGTAAGTTGTAAGCGTCCGGCTAAACACAGGCAAAACTAGTACCAGCAACACACCAAAGGACTTAACACTTTAGTTAAGTGACTAAAGGACACAGACACGGATATGTCTAGGCTTACAGCACTGTGTTTCAAAATCCACAGTATGTATTGCCTAGGCTCTTATTGTTTCGAGGGCGTACAGCCCGTACCCACTTATATAATTACGTAGAAAAAAAATGACTTAACGTCTAAACAACTAAAGTGACCAAAGGACTTACACGGGCCAAACCAAACCCTACAATTGGTTTATAACTTCAGTTTTGACTGACTTCCCCTATATCCATATTTCGAGCCTAAAAATTAGACTGTAAACAGTTACGCACTATACCACGCGCCATAATACGGCATCGCTTACACGGTAAAAACGACTGTAACTTCAGTACAAAGGAAATATCAACTCGCCTGTAGTTTTAGCGACCGTGACCTAAAGACCTACAATAATTCCAGGTGCGACATACTACTCCTGTAGTTACACATTACATGCGAAACATTCCTAGCCATACATTAGTTTCCCGATACAAATTAATATATACGAGTTTGCTATAGTTAAAAACCAATATATATAAGTTTGCTTAATATGCAAAATAAAAGTTTTAATGAATACAAAATAAAAGTTTTAATGAATACAAAATAAGAAGTTTTACTTGGTCAATTAACTTTAAAGTTAAGACACTCTTATAACTATACAACAGCCAAGTATGAACGTTAGTAATATTTATTTTATTTCTTTAAATTACCGGGTTATGATATTGGTCTGTGGTACTGGGCGTTACAGCGAATAATTACTTCAGTGGATTTAATTGTGGGGCTTATTTACTCCAGTTTATTTCCAAACACAATATCGGTTTCTTAAAAGCGAATATTTCATTCCGACCGTATTTTCGTTGCAATGTGTAAAGCTATACTGACAGCATATGCAAACAAAGACCCAAGGTTGGCTTTGAATAAAGCATTTCTCAAGCGCTCCGATTACAAGTCCCTTGCCTTTCCCATGACCACTGTATTTTGGCTGGGCCAGACTCTAGGCATGGCATTCATGGACGTTAAAAGAAGTGGAATAGCGTAATAGGTGTTGATGTGTCAATATTTACAATCATACTCGGGTTAGGTCGTTCCGCACTTTCCTGTGAATCGGGGTAAAGGAAAGGCAAGCATTATGTACAACACCCCGCTACATTAGTATACAAGCACCAATCGAGATGTTACGGTGACATTATGAAAGCACTATCCCCGGTTAATGGACATCTAAATTCGGAAATTAATGCATTATTACTCACAGGTGCGAAACGAGTACAGTCGGTGCTTCAGACACGGTACTTGCTGTGGGAAAGGTTTATCAGAGGCGTATGTCAGCAACAGTATGTCGTTCTCGAAACAATACACCCCAGGAAGGTACTCAGTAGCAACCGCAACCCATAACACGACCCTTACAACGCAAACTCCCGCTGTAAGTTAATATTACATTCCATTGTTATCATTCTTAAACATAAAAACGTATGACACAGAAATGGTAAAAGCAATAGGATGGGATATTTATGTTTATCCCCGTGGATGGAAAAACCAAGGGGGTTAACACACGGGCAATCGTCAGATTACCTCGCGCTCACCGTCGGGTTACCGGCGCTATTGCAGCGTTAATTCGTTAGTTTTAATTAATGTCCGTCTGGTGCCTTGCTCAAGGACAACCCACTAGCTAGCGACAAGTTTCAATCTGCAACCCTTCGGCTGAAAGGCGCCGCACTAACTCACCAAGCTATTCTCTCTTAAAATAGTACATTTCTGAATTTTGACCCAGTTTCGACCCTGCAACAAAATAAAGCTCATGTCAACCTTCTTTTCCAGGCACAAAGTCAGCTTCGTCGTATGTGGAACGAAACTATTGTGAATGGCTCAAGAACGTCCGACACCGCTGTGACACATTCACAAGATCTTAATACTGTCCCACACAGAGGTAATATTCACTATCCACAACTTGCTTATCCTGTCCTACTATTATATCGTTCCAAGTTTGGTCTCAAACATGTTTATGTCAATGTTAAGCCGAGTATTTTTGCGCAGAAAGCACAATATCCACCTCTTCGTGACGCTTCTAACCTAGTAAGTGCGGCCAGCTTATCACAACTAACTCCCATATAACCCAATGCGCCAAAGTCGCCGCTTGCTTTCCAATACCCACCCCTAAAACCAGCACCACAGCACAATCACTGCTAACCTTGTAGGCCATTCACGAGGGCTCACAAAAAGCATCCCCAATCTACGCTGTACCACACTGCGAAGTCGTGGTTACGATACAACCTCTTCCTCGATCATATTTTTCTATCCGTCTAAAGAACCATCGCCTAGAATTCGACCTAGGGTTGATCGGTCCACCATAAGCCATTTTGGTACTTTAAGATTAAATGGTACGTGATAGACGTTGTCACGCCAGGTTGCTGTTGTGTTAATGTCGTACCTGATTGTCGTGCCGCGCAAAAAATCTTAGTTTTGCGGATTTCATTCTATTTCGTTTGCTTGCCGTGCATTTGTACGCAGTACCCCTCTGTTATTAACCCCATTTAAGTAATTCACCTAGTTACTACCCTTAGTTATATGATTATTTCGTTTTCTCGTGTATTTCCTGTAGTTTGGATTATTGAATACCCCATTTAAGTTACTCTAATTTTACCTAGTTACTACCCTTAGCTCAATAATTATTTCGCTCATTTCCTGTAGTTCGGATTATTAAATCGAATACAATGGCTCGACACAAATATATCGTTTATTTCTCCTGCAGAACCATCCAGATCCAGTGTCCCACCAAGTACCAACAACATCCAGCAATTCCCTTCATCCTCTTCCCCGCAAACAAGGCGTCACAGCATCGAACGAATAATCGATTCCTCACAAAACCGGGGCTCCGCACAAGAAGACGACGTATTTTTTCCTCCCGCTCTCCGACCGCGAGATGGCGCACCGGAGAACTCTGACGACGAAGCGTACCAGTACGACCGCTTACAGCGACACTGTCATCCGAACTGTTCTCATGAGCACCATCAAACAATGCACCACCACGCCTCCGACCACGAGTGTTCGCACCGCCATCACACCGGACTTCACCCCCGGCAGGGAGACTGCGCTGCCCCGAGGCCGCACCCACGCTCACAGACGATGAACCACATCAAACCAACGATCCCCACAGTCCAGTATTCCGACCCTGAAGACCGAAACCACATTCGACGCCAAGCGTTCCAGCGTGCAAGTACGTTGGCAACCAACCCGAACCAGCAGATAAACCGACACTGGGAACGGCCTCCTTCCTCCCCCACTCGACGATATTCCCACCCAGTGAGACCTGCAGGGGAATGCGCACACCACCAGGAACGATGCAACGACGCTTCCTGCTTCTGCCCACCCGCTTCAGTCGCCCACACCCAGCACTTCCGACCATACAGCCACGATGGGCGACAACAACACGTTCCCACCGGCCCAGTGCATGGGGAAACCCGGCGGAGATCCTTAATCAGCTCGGACTCGGACGATCCTATTGTAAACGACTTCAGCGCGAGCAGTAGCGCCGGTTCGTCGTGCGGGAACCCTGCCTCGTTGAGCCGCACCACCGGTGGAAGGATGGTCCTCAGTGGGAATGTGATCCACGAAAACAACGGAGGTCGTTCTTCCGCCGATAACCCCCTACAACGCGAACCATGGACGCCGCTGTACCGAGATGAAAACGATCTTGAAGTGCAGAGGTTAACCGACCCAGCGGATATCAACAGCGGCGATGAGTGCTCGCAACGAAAAGGCTTGCCCAACGATTGCCAGAGAGATTCGGCTTTCTACCAAAGCATGCCAGACCTGAACAACAGTCCAGCTGGTGTGTATAGTTCCGCATCCAGCGGCTGCAGCCCGGGAATGGTACCTAGTGGCGAGGATGAACAACGATACCAGGAGCGACTAGTCCGACAAAGCGACCCGAACAACCCACGGTATGTACTCTCCCCTCCCGTGGCGTTCCGTGCGTCGAACGCTGGGCAAAAGAAGCCGGAAATATACGAAGACATGATCATTAAATCGCACGGAACTCCAAATCCCCCGGTTGCCCAACCAACCCCGAGGTCCGGCGAAGTCGCGCACCAAACTCGAATTCTCCACTGTACAACCAGCCGTTACTGGACCGCCATTCAGCTGAACACGAACCTTCTGAATCGGACGCCTCTATCCCAGGACGTATGATGACGTGTCTTTGAACTATTTACTACAATCAAACAATATAGATTATCGCTGTGTAACAGCGTTCTTTGAAGCTCTAATTTATTACACCTTCCTGTTCAAGTTTATTGCTGACATTTATATTGCAAGCGACAAGCCTGCTTCGAAAGCTAAGCTCAAAAGCGCGTATAGATTTTGTAGTTTATTTTATGACCTATTTGATTGCCTATGTTCCCACGGCTATTCTGTTCATGTTTGTTTATGTTTAAATTCGTTGCTGGATCATATCCAGCCCGGGTCTTGTCATGTGGATCACAATATCCCATGCTTTACTTCGTTCTGTCCTTCCTATTTTGCCTCTGGACACTGTACCATTGCACTTTTTACTATGCGTTTGCGTACACACGAGAATGAAAAACCTTTAGACGGTGTAATGACTTGTTGAAATTATGTTTTAGATAGTCCGTTAATTTTACCCAACAACGCGGTTGTTATAAAGTAGGATTTTAAATTTGGTTTACCGACAATGTCTTTTTAATATACTGTTATACTGTGTGTAGGATAGGATAGGATATTCCTGTTTATCCCCGTGAATGGAAAAGCAAGAGGGTTAACACATCGGCAATCGTCAGATCACCTCGCGCCCATCGTCGGGTTACCGGAGCTATTGCAGTGTGTTGTATATGATAGACATGTTCCTTCAATTTGGTAGAACCTATTAATTTGCTGGGTTCAGGCAATGTCCGTAAAGTGCCTTGCCCAAGGACACAGCTGACTAGCTAGCGACCAGTTTCGCACCTGCAACCCTTCAGCTAAAAGACGACGTAGTAAACCATCCCAATAATTTCAATGGCCAAAGAAATGGAATATACAAGCTATTTTTTAAAAGAAATTTTAAAATAAATAAAGTTTGTAAAAAGATACAAAAAGTACCTGGATGTCAAAAGTTCTTTGAAAAATACCAGACAGAATAAACACAATTGTGCGTCACTGGCATGGATCAATGGACAGCAAAGGAGTCCCGAAGTTTAAGCAAATAATGTTGACGCCGTTGCGAATGCTGCTTACATTGCCGCAATGGATTGTGCAGTGGGTTATTATGGGCAACAGCACTAAAATGTGGGAAAGAGGGAAACCACTATAGCGGATTAATGGGTTCTACCAAATTGAAGGAACGTGTCTATCATATACAACACACTGCAATAGCTCCAGTAACCCGACGGTGGGCGCAAGGTGATCTGACGAGTGCCCGTGTGTTAACCCCCGTAGTTTTTCCCATTCACGGGGATAAACATGAATATCCTATCCTATAACCATTGAAACTATTTTTAACCCTGCACCAAACACTAATCTCAACCCCAGAAGGATAGGAACTAACCTTAACTCCAACCCCATGTTTAAAACTAATGCCCTGATCTTTATTTTAGTGTGAAGTTTGCCTCCTTCCCGCTTTCCATCCTTCAGTTTTCCCCTCTTTTACACATCACATTAGAGCAGTGTTAAGTGACATTTATTGAATGCGGGTTTTCATAAAGCAGAAACGTGACGCTGTAAAAATAAGTACGTCACGTACTTTAAACAATCTACTCCAAATACACAGCGAAAATAGTGGCTGTGCAGAACAGTGTGCCGTTCTGGTAAGAGCAAGAAACGTAGGAATCGTTTGTAGGATCCCAAGCGCAGAGACTTGATACAACGACTGATTGGTCGAGTTTCTGACCCAAAGTCACATAGACGACGCATTTGTAGCGGATTTTCCACGCTTTGTCCTTTACTTCGTGCGCGCAGAGTCGTTACAGCAATTGATCTGTATAGTTTATGATCGAATGTAAAAAATACGACATTTTGGTGTAGCATTTAACATGCTTTGGCGTAAAATTCAATATTTTGGTCGTAAGCAATTCAACTGTATGTTTGATCGATGTACAATTCAATATTTCTGGTGTACAATTCAATAATTTGGTGTAAAATTCAATATTTTGGTGTAAAATTCAACACTTTGGTGTAAAATTCAACATTTAAAAAAACAAAACAGCTATCAATATATATCAAAATTTAAATCGGGCAATTCTATATCTTTGCACAACATGAACTTTGGACATAAATAGGGGACACTTTTAGCTGATAAGATTGAAACCAGCATTCTCCACTTAATAGTTGGCGTCCTTGTGCAAGCTGACTCGTGTTTTGTACGAACGATTAGCCTATTGAGTTAGTGCGACGCCTTTCAGCCGAAAGGTAGCAGGTTCGAAACTGTGTCCTTGCGCAAGGCACTTAGCGGACATTGCCCTAACCCAGCGGATTAATGGGTTCTACTAAATTGAAGGAGCGTTTCTATCATGTACAACACACTGCAATAGCTCCGGTAACCCGACGGTGGGCGAAAGGTGATCTAACGATTGCCCGTGTGTTGACCCCCTTGGTTTTCCCATTCACGGGGATAAACATGAATATCCTATCCTATCCCTATTTTGGTGTAAAATTTAACATTTCGGTGTAAAATTCAACATTTTGGTGTAGAATTTAACGTTTTGATGTAATTTTCAACATTTTAATGAGTTCTACCAAATTAAAGGAACATTTATATAACACACAACACACTACGATAGCTCCGGTAACCTGACGATGGGTGCGAGGTGATCTGACGATTGCCCGTGTGTTAACCCCCTTGGTTTTCCCATTCACGGAGATAAACATAAATATCCTATCCTCCTATCCTGCGTAACTAGAATACGATTAACGATTGTGCTAACCCCCTTACTTTTCCCATCCACAGGAATAACCACCCATCCTATACCTTGATAGTTGGTTGATATCCTTCACATCCCCGTACGAGACATTCTTCAGGGCGTTCTCAAGATATTCTTCCATCAGTTCTTTACATTTCTGCATGTCCGGTTTCTCATCTGGTTGCATTCTATAGGTCGGCTCCATCTTAATGTTGGGGAGGCCGTTTCGTCTCATATCCCGTGTGAGAGGTCGGTCTAACTGTTGGAAGAAAAAAAATGTTAAAAAAAAACATAAAAAACATCGTAGATATATTTATTTGGCAGATATGTGCTTGAAGTTTAGCGTGTGGTGGGTATATGCAGATTGCTACAGTATTTTAGCCGGTGTTCGTAACCTTTTGAACTCAAAAATACATATCACAAAATAAAAATCACTGGGAGCCGCAAAACTGATGATATTTTCGCAATAAAAAGAAAACAATACTGTGTGAGACAAAGATGCATGTACTAATGGCAAGGCACTTAACGAACATTGCCTAAACCGAGCGGATTAATGGGATCTACTAATTAAAGAAACGTTTGAATCCTACACAGCACACTGCAATAGCTCCGGTAACCCTATGATGGGCGCAAGGTAATCTTAAGATTGCCCGTGTGTTAACCCTACATTCCTGGTCCCAGTACTACCATGGACCCACCCATACTAATGTAATATATCATGGCCTACATTCCTGGTCCCAGTGCTACCATGGACCCACTCATACTAATGTAATGTATCATGGCCTACATTCCTGGTCCCAGTGCTACCATGGACCCACCCATACTAATGTAATGTATCATGGCCTACATTCCTGATCCCAGTGCTACCATGGATCCACCCATACTAATGTAATGTATCATGGCCTACATTCCTGGTCCCAGTGCTACCATGGACCCACCCATACTAATGTAATGTATCATGGCCTACATTCCTGGTCCCAGTGCTACCATGGACCCACCCATACTAATGTAATGTATCATGGCCTACATTCCTGGTCCTAGTGCTACTAGGTCCTAGTGTTTGAAAGGATTTCAGGTTTGAAACTGGTCGCTAGCTAGCCGGTTGTGTCCGTACGTGTGAATAATACACAACACACTGCAATAGCGGGGGGCGCAAGATGATCTGACGATTGCCCGTGTGTTAACCCCCTTGGTTTTCTCCATTCACGGGGATAAACATGAATATCGTATCATATCACACTAGTGCAATAATTAACGTGACTTACCCAGCAAAAGGTTCGCCTCTCGTTCCTCCTATCTTCCACTCTCTGTTTCAACCTCCTTGTGAATTTCTGCCAGATCAACACGTCATTCATGTTCATACGACGGGTTTCGGGGAGGATCGGCAGTTGCTGCGTATTCTGTCGTTGATCAGATGCGTCACTTCCGATGAGAAGATT
>CH003142.1:231880-250353 GCA_000149265.1 Ciona savignyi
CTGCCTTGCCCAGGACACAACCGACTGCTAGCGACCAGCTTCGTATCTGCAACCTTTCGATTAAAAGGCGACACACTTAACCACCAGACTAACCGGTGGGATCCTACGGTGACTCAGGTATTATTAAAACACATCGGGTTTTAATAAATTACTGGAGCTGTTGCATTAGTTTGTCTGTTTGGTGATACTTTTTGAAAACGTTTATTCTAAATTGAATCAAGAATCTACATAATTATAATAATTGAAAAAAATAGAATCTACAGAATTAGAAAAAAATAAATGTCAAAATGCAATTACAATAAACGACCATCTAAAGAACATTCCGCTTCGACTTTTTATAGTCTTGCGGTTATGATCTGCGTGGTAATAACGAGACATGTTGCAGATGTGTTTTCCATTCTTTATACTTGTGTTTACTTTATGGGCAATAAACCGAGGAGATATATGTTGATTTTAAAGAATTACTATAGAGAGTGTCAACCACGTGTTAGCCACAACTATTTGTAAAACAATTAAGTGGACACTATATATTTCTGCAAGCAGAAATGTTCAGGTCCCTTATTATTAAATAAAAATTACAGATGGTATAAATCATTTGCATACACTGTGTATATTGTTTGTTTCTGCAAGTAGACACTATTGGGTTTCCCAGTTTTCCATCCAAACTTGGCAACCATGTTCTGTGGAAGCAATATATTGCTGTGGGATCACACTGGTGGTGGTTGGGTATGATCACGACGAATTTCATATTGTGATTCGGTGTTTTCGACTTTTTTTACCAGACTTAGTTAGCTAACCGTTTTTTGTATATAATTCGATATATGTATCGTTTGCATTTAGCCCTCGACCACACGACCGTACTTTTCTTTATTAACGTAAGGTTTAACGGACACATCATTTCTTTTCTTTATTATTACGTGTCTGTTTACTGACGTGTTTTAAACACTGCAGTTTTGCCGTTTTATCCTGCCTCCTTGACTTTAATTAATTATGCCATTCAATTTAAATGTAGCAAAGCAGCGAAACATTAAATATTACCTTGGGATTGGGATGGCTTCCTTGAAAGTGGTACCATTGAGCTTGACCTCTGTCTCGGAGGGTTGGAGCCGGATGTTGCGTCACTTGATACGACACTTCCGGACGCCGTTGAGGGCGACACCAAGCCCCCAGATTTGTCAACATGAGAGATGCTGCCTCTAAAATGTACCAAAATAATGTTTAAGTATAGGATGAAATAGGATATTTATGTTTATCCCCGTTAATGGGTAAACCAAGAGGGTTAACACACGGGCAATCGTCAGATCAACTCGCTGTGTTGTATATGATAGACACGTTCCTTTAATTTGGTAGAACCCATTAATCCGCTGGGTTCAGGTAATGTCCATTAAGTGCCTTGCCCAAGGACACAACTGACTATCTATACTCTATAGCGACCAGTTTCGCACCTGCAACTTTTCGATTGAAAGGCGACGCACTAAAACACCAGACTAACCGGCCGGAGCATATGTGTGCGAATAAACTAAACTTATTTGCCACAAAAGTAAGGACATATTTACTAATTTAGGATATACACACAATTGTAAGAAAGCCGGAGGAAAAAAGTTACAGCATTATAAAAGATCGATTAGCTCGGTGGATTAGTGTGTAGCCTTTTAGCCGCTGTGTTACAGTTTCGAAACTGGTCGCTAGCTGGGTGGCTGTGTGCTTGGACAAGGCTTTTAACAGACATTGCATTAACCCAGTGGAACTATGGGTTCTAGTAAATTTAAAGTCTGAATCATGCACCACATGCCGTGGCTGCGATAACCCGACGGTTGGAGCGAGGTAATTTGACGATTGCCCGTGTGATAACGCCCCTTGCATTTTCCTATTTACAGGGACAAACACGGGCTTTATCCTAATTTTAACAAGTTTACAGATTACATGCTTGTCATGTGGTACCTGCTCACTGTTGGGTCATACAGCTGTTATAGTATATATATATATATATATATATATATATATATACGGTGCGGTCATGTGGCCGAATGGTTAACGCATCCGATACTTATACCAGGTACGGTCGTGTATACCCGAATGGTTACTCATATACAAAAAAGTGACGAGCACATCACCGGTTCGAAACTGGGCTCGGTTAAAAAAAGCAAACTCTATTCTACATTTTACCTGGAGCTTGACTTTCTTGTGCGACGAAATGGCGTCGATCCTGACTTGAGGTCGTGGATTTGGTCCTGGTGCAACCCGGTTAAGGGGGACTGGTTATCAGAGGATGCTAATACACTCATAATCGCTTTGGAATTCTACGAATAACTGTCTTAAACCTGAAACATGCGGTTGCTGAAGCTGAATGTATGGACACCGACATTAATTTCAATATTCTAATAAAAGTTGGTATTTCTATTACACATAGACGTACATATGTATTTTAAGAGAACTTTTATTGGTTGTATACATAATATATGTATATGTCTATTCCAAAGCTGTGCCAGCTAACTAAACCAACTAACTGTACTGTTGCTTTGGAGGTAGCCTTATTAATAAAGGCCGAAGCGTTTTGCTATACGTGCTTCGTTTATGCCCTTTATTAACAATGGGCAAAATCAACAGTCGGCTGGCTTAACAGAGCAGCGCTTGTGTCGAAGGGAGCCATATAAAGCGCTGTGTGTTGTGTACTTAAACTTTCGGCAGAGAACCTCTGTTTCGTTAGTTCCCTTGCTTTATTGTAATGTCTTCCTTTATAATAACCATGCAAGGTTATCGGCGAATCGGTTTTGTGGCCCATGTGTTTGCACCCTTAGTTTCACACATATAAGTATATGCAATTGGCTATTGACAAAAAGCATCGCATTAAATAAGTATGGGCTGGTCCACGGTAGCCCTGATACCAGGAATTTAGACTAAAACAGACCCGTTACTCTAGCGCCGGGACCATGGATCAGTGTCCTGAAAAATGCTGACTAAATGCTTGACCGAGATGGATGCGTCGTCAGATTATCGATAGGAAAAACATGGGAATGTTTTTATAGAGGCTTTTGGTTTAAAAAGCTAACATATGAGATAGTAAGCTAACACATGAGATATCAAGTTGATTAGCGGACATACGGCTGAATGGTTGCGAGAACAATTCATAAAAGAGTTCTAGATAAAAACAAACCAAGAAACGATGTAAGATAGGATATAGGATGTTCATGTTTATCCCCGTGAACGACAAAACCAAGGGTCGTTAACACACGGGCAATCGTTAGATCACCTCGCGCCCATCGTCGGGTTACCGGAGCTATTGCAGTGTGTAGTTTTTGCGCACGACTTTGTATTATTAAAAAAAAAAAAAAATTTCAATTTCTTTCCAGGCATACCCCGTCAACATTTATTTTCATATAAAGTTGGAATATGTATCAGTCACATTTGTCATTCGGCAACACCACAGTATAACAACGATTACTATTTTTGTTTAATTCGTTTTTTTAAATGAGCCGAGTTTTGAACCCTTGAAGGGCTCGTTACTAGGATCGTTTTTGTATAGAAGTCGGTGGTATATGTATCTGCCGCGTTAACCATTCGGCCACACGATCGCACAAGCACTAATTGAATCCAAAAATATTTCATAATCTCTAACTTAAATGCCAATAAGTTTAAACTCTCTAATATATGTTGGTCAATAAAGTATAAATAATTGTGTACGAGAACTGGTTTTACCACATAAATAATAAAAGCACTTGTTAATTCTTATAAAGTATATAGTGATAGTCGGTTTATAAAGACAATATACAAGTTAATGATCTATAGGATAAGTTCCTTCCAATACTACGATGCTTGTGTAATGTAAGGTCGCGTTTAAAATAGTTGACTTACTTAAACAAGACCAAGTTACCGTATGTGTTTATTCTACCTTTACGACAGCTTGTAAAAGTTTACCTTTCTTGACTCTTCTTTGTTATGTGGCTGTCCTGTTAAGTCGTGAGGCATATTCAGAATGGCGTCTGCTAGCAACACCAGCCGGCATTTCTGCTGCAAAAGAACTGTGATTTATGTGTCAGGTATTATGCCGAGTATTTCAGGGTCGCTGGCGACATCTTTGAGGGTTCCTTCTGTTTCTGTTCCGAAAGCTGCCAGTCTTGCGGCGTTTGAGCATTTCGCTCGCATTGAGATTAAAGCCTTCAAAGCGTGGTTGAAAGTAAAAGAGAACGAAAGATGGGTTAGCGTCGTCAACATGACTGGCTTTTGGAATTTTAACCTGCAAGGATTCACACCATGTGAAGAGACGGTTACTGAAATTAGAGACGAAGTGCAGAAGGCTATTTCAGCATGTGACTGTGCAGGGATCCACGCTATATTGATTGGTCACAGCCATGGGGCCAAATGTGTGGATAAAGTGTTCCAAGATTTTGGTGAAAATAGCCAGAAGATTCGTGAAAAGTCGGCAATTTTCACTATCGGTGCAACACACTTCATCAACAATTCAGCAGCTAAAGTATGAATGTACATTTACAATCATATTATTTGACTTATTATGGGTCCCAATTGAAAAATTGGGAAACATATTGTTTTTGTCCGTTTTTTTTTCTTTTTTTTTTTTTTCTTCGTCAAAGGTTTGACAGGCATGGCATGGCGCCCCGACATCTACCAGAAGGAATAATGGAATCGTAATGAAACTTAGCCATTTGTTAGACAACATGGTCTAGATATGCAGAAATCAAAATTTTGGGTAATGAACCCAGGGGAATTCCCATAAGACGTTAAAAACCAAAACGTTTTTTTTTCTAATAAATTAGCTTTTGGGGGCATAGCGCTTGAACGGCTGCTCTTATTTTGATCAGATTCAGTGAAATGTTAGACCATTAGACACTTTGTGCCAATTAAAAAATAGAAAACATTTACTTAGGGTAATTTCCTTGAAAACGAAGATATGTTCTTGAGTTACGATTGTAACAGACATGCCATATCGCACTGACATCTCTAATAAGCAGTCTACAAGTCAGATTAAAACTTTAAGAATTGTTCCATAACATAAGTCACTTACAAAAACAGAAACTTATCTACTAAACCCAGGGTAATTTCCTGAAACCATTAAAAAATAAATCGGGCTGTTTTGAAAATTTAGCCTTATTTCACTACAGTACTTGAAAAGAAGCTTTAATTTAAAAAATTTGTGGTGAAATGTTCGTAAATTTTAGACGTTTATCTTTTATTTAACTGCACATGAAAAATAAGTTTGGTTGGTTAACTATGGGACCCATGCGTTTATGCTTGCAGAAACAAATTATATACTCTGTGTATAAAATACAAATTGTGGTTAGGGACCCTGTAGCATGAATATATGGCATACAACATGTGTTTTACAAATAGTGGTGGTTAAACACGTGGTTGACACTTTCTAGTTTCACTTTATGTTTCAGATCGTACTGAACTTTCACTTCCAAAACGACATGGTAACCAAATTTTGCCGGCAAAGCTCGTGGGTTGACGGCACAGAATACACGGTAAAAGAACTTGGGAAATTCACTCGAGATAACAACGGGTACAACTGTACCTGCTGTCCGCCTGTAGAGGTGCAAGACAGCGAAGAAAATGAACTAGATGAGCTGGATGATGGTCAATATGCTGATATTGCCGAAGCAGCTCCGTTTGATGATGAGCCGAAAAAACTAATAGCAGCTCACTGCGCTATTGATTATGTCAAGTGTAAAACACTTAAAGGAATTCTGGAAAGCACATTTAACGACTAACTATGCTGTTAGTCGTAGAGGTGCACTTTAAGATGCTTATGTTGTGTACGGTTGTGTGGCCGAGTGGTTAGCGCGACCGATACATATACCGACTCCTATATAAAAACGGTTATTGTTGCTTGGCCATCATGGTTTCGAAACTTGGACCGGTAAAAAAAATATATATATATATGTAATAATTTGGTGTATTCCCAAAACGTTGATAAAAGAACTGAATATTAAAGTCTTCTGTTTAATTAATTAATTATCATGTGGTTTTCTACAATTTGATCCACGTCCTGACTAAGATGAGAGAAAAAGGTTATCGGTCGACGTTTGTCAAATTATCTCGTGTCCACCGTCGGTTTGACGGAGTTAATGAATTGTGCAAGATTCAGGCATTGAGACGGTTTTAAGTTCAACCCATCAATCTACTGGGATCAAGCCACGCCCGCTATAGCTGCTTTAAAGACGCGGGTTTCCAACCTTTGTGGATTGTATAGAATATTCATGTTTATTCCCATGAATGGGAAAACCAAGGGGGTTATCACACGGGCAATCGTCAGATCACCTCGCGTCCACCGTCGGGTTACCGGAGCTATTGCAGTCGTGTTGTGTATGATTCAAGCGTTCCTTCAATTTGGTGGAACCCATTAACCCGTTGGATTCAGACAGGCATTATTCGTTAAGTGCCTAGACCAAGGACACAGCCAACTAACTAGCGGCTAGTTTCGAATCTACGACCTGTCGGTTAAAAGGTGTCGCAATAAACCGCCAGACTAACCGGCCGGACATTCTGAATTCAAAGTCGGACATTATGGAAAGGTAAGATATGGTAAAGAAATACTTTCACTGGGATAAAAGAGCTAGGTTAAAAAAGACGGATTGGAGTGGGTCGTTGAAACTGTAACCACAATGGGCCTAACAGGCCGACTGATTCTAACAAATGAACGACTTAGATCCGAGCAGAGATTTGATTCTATGTTCTGCTGAAGATAAGACTCTTCTCAGATATTATCGCCTTCTTTAATTTATTTACCACAGTCTTGTGTTCTATTGCATATAAAGTTACATAGGAAAAAGGAACGATATGACACTGTTGTATTATAAGTGCATGAAATTAACTGTTTTCAGGTTCACTTTCTCGTATTCTTTTTAAAACTCCTGACACAAGTTCGTCAACTTTTGATTTGTTTTTGCTGTAAATATTGACAGCAATTCCGACAAGGACCAACAGTCCGCCCCATACATACCTGGGAATAAAACATTTTTAAAAACGAATTATCTAAGCGTGCTACACTGACAAAGGACAATATCAACTTAGCGATACCACCCACCCTAGTTTAACCAGCCCTCACACCAAATTTGACGGTCGTGTTGTTACATTGTACGGTCGAGTGGCCAAATGTTTAACGCGACCGATACATATACCTACTTCTATACAAAATCGGTCCAAGTGATAAGGCAGGCCATAATTATCATGGGTTCGAAACTTGTCCCGGTTAAAAAATAAAGTAAAAAAACAAACCTAAGGCCCTAAACTTTTTATTAAAATAGGTTTTAAACGCGTGGCTTTTTACTACAAACCTTATTTTAAATTGGTCCCGGTATATTAGTCGGTCGCGCTTACCGTTCTATAACATAATTGACCAGAAACCAAGTGGGTATGAATTAAATCCCCGAAAAGCTATTTACTTTTACTGGATTGATTGTGCCACCCCTGGAACGGTTGTGTGGTCGAATGGTTAGCGCGACCGACACATAAAACCGCAACATGTTTAACAACGGTCTTAGTAACCGCAGCAAAAAACCTGGAATCGAAACTTTGCCTGTTTCACCCTGACTAGGATATGATAGGATGAGATATCCATGTTTATCCCCGTGAATAGTGTAACCCACCGTCGGGTTACCGTAGCTATTGCAATGTGTTGTATAATTGAGACATTCCTTCCATTTTGTAGAACCCATTTATCCGCTGGGTTAAGGCAATGGCCCCGCACTAAACCACTATACTAACCGGAACGACTAATAGCATCATATTCCATATAATAATCTTACATTATTGAGAACGGCTTGGCAAAGAATACGAAAGATAGGACCATCGAAACGGCCTTCCTACAAGTAGTGACGGTGACTGCTAGAAGAGCTCCGAACGTCCGAACAAGGTGAAGCACGAACAGTATCCCGATGTAACCCGTAAACGAGAATAGAAACAAAGCAATGATGATATTGATATTCTGTAATGCGATCGGGTAATTTTGCCATTGTCGTTACATGATCTATAATTGGTTTCCAAAGGAATTTTGATGAAAACTCCTTTTGAATTTGCTTTGTTTTTTTCTGCGTCGCGCTGGCGACAAACATGCCATGTTGCCAGGTTATTGGCATGAAGGGGTTATCCAATAGGTTAAAACTTTCAGGAATTATAGTGACATGTTAATATATAAATTGAAGAAACGTTTAAATCACAAACAACCCACACTGCAATTGCTCCGGTAACCCTACGGTGGACGCGAGGTGATCTAACGATTACCCGTGTGTTAACCCCTTGGTTTTCCTATTCATGGAATAAAGATCAGTATTCTATCCTAATACGCTGTACAATTGGTTTAAGCCGAGGATATTCCAATGGTGGTCAAAGTTCGCTACAAAACGAGCAACCACACAGTGCATAGTTGTAATTAGTTAAGGAACAATGCTTCGGTTTGGCAGCCGCATCCGCTGTATTAAATTGTAATATTTTTTTTAATAACGTGTTTTAACAACTGTTAGTTTTGCTATCTTTTCCTGTTCCTGTGTCGTGTTTTTTAAATCGTTTACTATCATGTAAAACTGCGGGAAAATGAATAAACTAAAGTAAAATGCTTACAGATTTAAGAACGATCACAGCTTTAAATACATCGCCCACCATGGAGTTAACGAGCAGCAAAATTAAAAAGCCGATTCCGAAAGAGTACAAGACCAGCTCAGCGTTTGATGACTTGTGCTTTTTAAACGTGACTTCTTGAATATTACCTGAAAAACTAGACAGCTGAACGTTGAACACGTGTTAGGTAGGGAACCCATTTAATTAAGGAAATTATTTAATACGCAGTTATGGTTGAATAACTTAGTATATTTTTACCTCCTTCATAATAACAAATGAATAATTATTTAAATAGTCTGACCGGAAAGCTTGGTGGGTGAGTGGCATCGCCTTTTAGTCGAAAGGTTGCAGGTTCAAAATTAGTCGCTAGCTAGTCAATTGTGTTCTTGGGCAAGGCACTTAACAGACATTGCCCGAACCCAGTGAAATGATAGGTTCTAACAAATTAAAGAACCGTATGAATTAATACACAACACACAACAATAGCTCCGGTAACCCGACAATGGGCGCGAGGTGATCCGACGACTGCCCGTGTGTTAACCCCCTTGGTTTTCCCATTCACGGTGATAAACATGAATATCCTATGCTATAACACATACACCATACCTATAGCGGCATCGGAGCAGAGTGCAAGTGAAATAAGAACGATTCCAGTTGGGTCGAAATTTGGCGAAACTTTTTGATCAGTCAGAGTGAAGGTGATCAGTCCGATTGTCATCAACAAACAAGATACGAAATCGATGATTGAAAACTTTTTACCTGGAAACGCCAAAGCTGATCACAGACAAGGGATCGGTATTTACCTTTTGTTTTACTCGTAACGGTAAGTTTTAATACCCAAATTTAAATTCTCAAACAGTCCGCGTTAGAGATAGCTTTAAAGTTATGTTGCTTTTAGGGTGAGTTCTGGGTTAAAGATTAGTGTTGGGGAGGGGGGAGTTATCATTAAATTCTTAAACAGTCGTGATAACCGACCGAAATTCCTGAATGTTGCAGGGCGACCATAGTCACCTGAGTGTATCGTATCATAACTCATGCAGACTTTTTGCCTAAAAATGTCATCTGATTACAGAAAAAGGGGGTCTATTAAAAAAGGGGGGTAATTAGCTTTTGTTTTCCAACGAAATAACTCTTGTGTTTATATTTTTATACTATAACTATAAACTTTGTAGTGTAATAGTAAAAATATTTTTTATAGACAATTAATTATTTTTTCAATTTTTATTTATTTATTTTTCAATTTTTTATTTGGGTTTAGCTGCCACGTCTAATAATACCGAAATTTAATAATTTATTGCCATTTTAGACGTGTTCTAACGACTGTCGTTTTGCCGATTTTTCCCGTTTTTCAAGTTTTTATCAATAGTCCTGCTTCGTGTTTTCATCGTGGAAACAAAAAATAAACTAACTTTAAACTTTATTCCAGTTAATGGAAAAACCTTTTGTGTGGCTTTTGTAATGACATGATCATGGAAACATGTGCTATATCCGTTTTCTCGCAACGGTAAATATAAATAAACTATATATTCTCATGCAAATAAGACATTTTAACCGATATTCCACAAAATAAAAATCACTCTGAGCCGCAAAACTAATAATATTTCCGCAATAAAAGAGGACAACAACACTGTGTGAGATAAAGACGCGAGTGTTCTTTTGTTTGTTTCACTTATGCAGGGGTATTAAACTCAATGCCTTTAATGAGTTATTATTCACCATCTAAACAAGGTGTCAATTCGTTTTGCAGGCAATAGTAATAAGAACTAGAGATTACTAACCACGTGTTAACCAACTATTTATAAAACCCGCAAAAGAACGGAGTAAAAACGTAAAATAAAATCAAAATGTGTTCTTTTCAGAATCAGGTATTAGCAAAAACACAGGGTTACCTTTTCCGGCGCAAATGTTATGATAAGATATTAATTCAAAGCGACGCACTTAACCACTAGAGTCTAGTGGTTGTGTAGCGTTCTTTATTTTATTTAACTCATTGTTGCCTTTTTTGGTTTGTTTTATGTTTAAACCTTTAGCGTATCTGTTTTATCCGTGACTTTGTGTCGTGACTTTGTTTGACCACCTGTGGGGATTAGCTTGTATATCTGCAGCGACCCACCAATTACCAGGCATGTACTTAGGCTATCCCTGTCTCAGAGAATAAAATTATTCCCAAAGAATTAAACAAGCGACCACTCTCGGGGGTCTCGTCGTTTACTGAAAAATTCGAACACAAAGTCGGGAATAAAACAGATACGCGAAAGGTTTAAACATATACAAACCAAAAATGGAACAATGGGTCAAATAAAATAAAGAACGATACAGTTGTTAACCTAAATCTCTCGTAAATATCTGTTTTGATGTTTTTCTAAAAAGGGGTAATTGAAATCCATCAAAACCTTTTGGGGGTAACAACAGAAAAAAGGTTAAAAACACTGCACTAGACTAATCTGTCGGAATGTTTTACCTTGAAGATAAGACTCTTCTCAGATATTATCGCCTTCTTTAATTTATTTACCACAGTCTTGTGTTCTATTGCATATAAAGTTACATAGGAAAGAGGAACGATATGACACTGTTGTATTATAAGTGCACGGAATTAACTTTTTTCAGGTTCACTTTCTCGGATTCTTTTTAAAACTTTCGACACAAGTTCGTCAACTTTTGATTTGTTTTTGCTGTAAATATTGACAGATATTCCGACAAGGACCAACAGTCCGCCCCAGACATACCTGGGGATAAAAACCTTTTTAAAAACGAATCATCTAAGCGTGCTACACTGACAGAGGACAATATCAACTTAGTGATATCACCCGCCCTAGTTTACCAATCCTCACACCAAATTTGCCGGTCGTGTGGCCAAATGTTTAACGCGACCGATACATATAACTTCTATTCAAAATCGGTTCAAGTGATGAGACCATTATTATCATGGGTTCGAAACTTGTCCCGGTTAAAAAAATAAAGTAAAAAAACATACCTAAGGCCCTAAACTTTTTTATTAAAATAGGTTTTAAACTCGTGACTCTTTACTACAGACCTGATTTTAAATTGGTCCCGGTATATTAGTCGGTCGCGCTTACCGTTCTACAACATAGTTGACCAGAAACCAAGTGGATATGAATTTAAATCCTCGAAAGACTATTTACTTTTACTGGGTTAATTGTGCCACCCCTGGAGCGGTTATGTGGCCGAATGGTTAGCGCGACCGACACATATATACCACTATATATTTAAAAACGGTCTTAGTAACCAGCAAAAAAACTTGGATCGAAACTTTGCTTGTTTTACCCTGACTAGGATAGGATAGGATATCCATGTTTATCCCCGTGAATAGTGTAACCCACCGTCGGGTTACCGTAGCTATTGCAATGTGTTGTATAATTGGGACATTCCTTCCATTTTGTAGAACCCATTTATCCGCTGGGTTAAGGCAATGGCCCCGCACTGAACCACTATACTAACCGGTACGACTAATAGCATCATATTCCACATAATAATCTTACATTATTGAGAACGGCTTGGCAAAGAATACGAAAGATAGGACCATCGAAACGGCTTTCCGACAAGTGGTGACAGTGACTGCTAGAAGAGCTCCGAACGTCCGAACAAGGTGAAGCACGAACAGTATCCCGATGTAACCCGTGAACGAGAATAGGAACAAAGCAAAGATGATATTGATATTCTGTAATGCGATCGGTTCATTTTACCATTGTCGTTACTTGATCTATAATTGGTTTCCTAAGGAATTTTGATGGAAACTCATTTTAATTTTACCCGTTTATTTTCTGCGTCGTGCTGTGGACAGACATTCCATGTTGCCAGATTAATGGAGAAAAAAGGGTTATCCAATAGGTTAAAACTCTCAGGAATAATAACTGACATGGTAATATTTTGCAATGACCTTTAATTTTCCCAAAAAACATGGGGAATTACCGCTATCGCGGAAAATTTAAAAGGAAGCCCACATTTAGCATTTTCGGCATATTTGCAAATATCTTCGGGTTAAAAATGAATATTTACCTCAAATTTTAAAGGAAATTTAAATATGTACAACACGAATCAGAAAAGGATAAATAAAATTAAAATCACCTAGTTTACTCTGGAAAATCTCCCAAAACAAAATATGCATAACCAATGATAAACTGGGTATTTTTAGTTCTAGTCATTAAAACGCTTTCTGCTGCAACTTAGAACTAGCTCGTTTGTGACCTTGGGTAAGGCACTTAGTGGTAATTGCCTGAACCCAGCGGATTAATGGGCTCTTCTAAATTGAAGAAATAACACACTGCAATAGCTCCGGTAACCCGACGGTGGGCGCGAGGTAATCTGACGGTTGCCCGTATGTTTATCCCCTTGGTTTTGACATTCCAGAGATAAAGATGAATATCCTTTTTATATATGTTGTACAATTGGTTTAAGCCGAGGATATTTCAATGGTGGTCAAAGTTCGCTACAAAACGAGCAACCACACAGTGCATAGTTGTAATTAGTTAAGGAACAATGCTTCGGTTTGGCGGCCGCATCCGCTGTATTAAATTGTAATATATTTTTTAATGACGTGTTTTAACAACTGTTAGTTTTGCCGTCTTTTTCTGTTCCTGTGTTGTTATTTAAATCGTTTACCATCATGTAAAACTGTGGGAAAATGAATAAACTAAAGTAAAATGCTTACAGATTTAAGAACGATCACAGCTTTAAATACATCGCCCACCATGGAGTTAACGAGCAGCAAAATTAAAAACCCGATTCCGAAAGAGTACAAGACCAACTCAGCGTTTGATGACTTGTGCTTTTTAAACGTGACTTCTTGAATATTACCTGAAAAACTAGGTAGCTAAAACTGACATTCGTGTTTGGTAGGGAACCCATTTACTTAAGGAAATTGTATAATACGCAGTTATGGTTGAATAAATTAGTTTATTTTTTCCGCCTTCATAATAACAAATGGATAATTATTTAAATAGTCTGGCCGGATAGTTTGGTGGGTGAGTGGCATCGCCTTTTAGTCGAAGGGTTGCAGGTTCAAAATTAGTCGCTAGCTAGTCAATTGTGTCCTTGGGCAGGGCACTTTACAGACATTGCCTGAAACCAGCGGATTAATGGGTTCTACCAAATTAAAAGAACGTGTAAATCATATACAACACACTGCATATAGCTCCGGTAACCCGACGATGGGCGCGAGGTGATCTGACGATTGCCCGTGTGTTAACCCCCTTGGTCTTCCCATTCACGGTGATAAACATGAATACCCTATGCCATAACACATACACCATACCTATTGCGGCATCGGAGCAGAGTGCAAGTGAAATAAGAACGATTCCTGTTGGGTCGAAATTTGGCGACACTTTTTGATCAGTCAGAGTGAAGGTGATCAGTCCAATTGTCATCAACAAACAAGATATGAAGTCGATGATTGAAAACGTTTTGCCTGGAAATGTCAAAGCTGGTCACAGACAATGGATCGGTAATAACCTTTTGTTTTACTCGTAAAGGTTAGTTTTAATACAGAAATTTAAATTCTCAAACAGTCCGCATTAGAGATAGCTTTAAAGTTATGTTGCTTTTAGGGTGAGTTAGTCACCTATGTGTTCTCGTATCGTGACTCATGCAGACTTTTTGCCTAGAAATGTTATCTGATTACAGAAAAGGGGGTTGGTAATTAGCGTTTGTTTTCCAACGAAATAACTCTTGTGTTTATGAGACGTGACTGTTATTTTGCCGTTTTTTCCCGTTTTTATCAAAAGTCCTGGTTCGTGTTTTTATCGTGAAAAAAACTAAACTAAACTTTATGCTCGTTAATGGGAAAACCTGGTGTTTTTCTTTTATAATGACATGATCCCTTGACAACATGTGATATATCCGTTTTCTCGCAACATTAAATATAAGTTAACTATATTCTTATGCAAATAAGCCATTTTAACCGATATTCCACAAAATAAAATCACTGGGAGCCGCAAAACTTATAATTATTTCGCAATAAAAGGAAAGCAACACTGTGTGAAATAAAGTCGCCAGTGTTCTTTAGTTTGTTTAACTTATGCATTTGTATTGAACTTAATGGCTGTTATTATGAATTCTTGTTCATCACCTGAATAAGTTGTCAATACGTTTTGCATGCAATAGTAATAAGAACTAGAGATTACTAACCACGTGTTATCTTTACGGACATTTCCTGGACCCAGTTTATTAATGGGTTCTACCAAATTAAAGGAACATTTTGATTATACACAACACACTACAATAGCTCCGATAACCTGACGGTGGGCGCGAGGTGATCTGACGATTGCCCGTGTGTTAACCCCCTTGGTTTTCCCATTCACGGGGATAAACATAAATATCTTATCCTATCCTAACCATTTCGGACAAATCTGTCAAAATGTTTTACCTTGAATTAATATCCCGCCGATCATGACTGGTATGAGTTTGCTTGACTTAAACATAATCTGCGTGGGGTAGTTCAAGTATCCAAGCGAAGTATTGGAGAAGGCGATTGTACCGATCGTTAGCATTGCTATCCCTGCATAAGTTTTCAGTGGAACCCTGTTGGCATGAGATATTCATGTTTATCCCCGTGAATGGGAAAACCAAGGGGGTTAACACACGGGCAATCGTCAGATCACATCGCGCCCATCGTTCGGGTTACCGGAGCTATTGCAGTGTGTTGTGTAGGATAGACACGTTTCTTCAATTTGGTAGAACCCATTAATCCGCTGGGTTCAGGCAATTCACGTTAAGTGCCTTGCCCAAGCAGGACACAACCGATTAGCTGGCGACCAGTTTCGCTAATCGGCCGGACAGTGAAAATTAGTTCCGGGCTTCGGTATATTATTTGGTTGTAGTTAGTAGTTAGCTTAACCCAGCTGAGTTGTATACTTAGTTTTTTTACGAAATTGACACAATACGAATGGTAAGCACAGGTTAGCCTGGTGGTTTAGTACAACGCCTTCCAATCAAAAGGTTGTAGATTTGATACCAATGGAAATCATTATTTACCTCCTTTCTTCCATTTCAGTTGAAATCTTTTCGATAAACCCGAATATTGTGTAAAAGCCGAACTGCACAAGTGTTACGAACAAACCATATTTCTTCATATTTGTCCTAAATATCCATTCCTGCGGTAAAGTTAGTATTAGATCCACCATAAATCGGAATATATTATGTTTTATCCTGGTTTATACTTTTGATATTAACTTTGTTACAATTTGTACTAAACCAAGGTTCGGCAACCTTTTGCACTTATAAAGCCATTTTAACCGACTTTTCACAAAATAATCACTGGGAGCCGCAAAATTAATAATATTTTTCAATAAAAGTAAAACAACACTAAGTGAGATAAAGACGCAAGTGTTCTTCTGTTTGTTTCACTTATACATGGGTATTAAGCCTATTAAGCTCGTTACAGTTGCAATAAAATTAATAAGAGTCGTATGAGAAGGATGAAAGGTCCGTAGGTTGCCGATTCCTGTACTTGCCCGCATAGAAAGAAACGGTATAATAACAACGACTCAGGCAAAACAAAGAATTAGTAGAAAAATGGTAAAATTTGTTACACCTGGAATGGGAGCAACAACAAAGGGAATTCGAAAAATACTCGGACCCACAGTCGGTTATGAGATAACTATGGAACGCCATCCACGCAAGAATGATACAACGTCGAATAATATGTAACAACGTCAAATCGAACGTTGTCTAATTTTTGCGTCGATGAAATTGCATCATTAAAATCGAATTGCATCATTAGAATCGACGTTGTATCATTTGACTAGTCGTTGTAAAATTTTTGCGTCGACAAAATTGTATATGAAAACAGACATAAAACAGACAAAACCAAAGTGACGTCTTTACAGCATATAGCACATTGTTATGTATGAAACGCCATCGACGCAAAAATTATACAACGACCAATAATATGACGAATCGAACGTTGCATCATTTTTGCGTCGATGGCGGTCCATGCATACCAGTGCACTATATGCGGTAAAGACGTCACTTTGGTTTTGTCTGTGTTTATTTCACTGTAGTTACAAGTGGTGTGTTAAGAACTTACAATGTACTTTTGTACATTATATTTTAAATGTAATAAAACCTGTGTATAAAATCAAAAATCACCACAGCGACCTTTATAAACGAGATATTGCTATTTCATCTGAATGGTTCTCTTTAGTTTTTTTTATATAATAATATGGAATATTCATGTTTATCCCTGTGAATGGGAAAACCAAGGCGGTTAACACACAGGAAATCGTCAGATCACCTCGCGCCCACCGTCGGGTTACCACAGCTATTTCTTATTCAAATAGAATCACTTTTACGTACCTGACAATAGCTGTGTATCAGGTACACTGAAAACACGGCTACAACGCATAGGATTAGTTGTAGCGATCTCGGCAGTTTGTTCAAATTCAGTCCACAAATCCTCTTTTCTTCAGATGGCACATTACTGGTTGTAGCAGTCGGTATCTGGGTGATGTTCACCGTCGTGTGCGGTACTGCATCCTCAGGCATGCTATACACACTGTATCTATAAACCTGTAGATTGTAAAGCAAACATAAGTGAAATTCTACTGTCAAGACGACTATGCTTTAAGTACCTATCTGACTATACCGCTATTAGTATATACTGTATAAGGAATACTATAAATATCCCTTCCAACAATATCAACATATTACAAACTTCTTTATACAGTAACCTGGGCTAGATTTGTACTGACTACGCATCTATATTAGCAGATAAATAGTTAAAACAAATACAGTTGCCAATTCTTTATTAACATGTACCAATATGGTACCAACCAACTAAACAGACCGCCCTAAAATGTGGGTTTAAGTTTATATCCTAAACGCCTGCAGAAGCACAGTTATCTATACAGCGTGAGTCGACTGCATAAGTAATCTGTTGCGTATTTACAATTCTTATAAGTCGGCTTCAATTGTTATCTGTAGGCAGGAAACGAGCTGGCAGTTAAATAGTACAGCATAGTACACATTGCCGGAACCAATTAAACAGGCTTATGTTGCGAACGTACCCGTTAATCATTATTAGGTGTCTGTATTGAAATATTCAGTAATTTAGGATAGAATAGGATATTCATGTTTATCTCTGTGAATGGAAAACCAAGGGGGTTAACACACGGGCAATCGTCAGATCATCTCGCGCCCACCGTCGGGTACCCGGAGCTATTTCAGTGTGTTGTGTACAATACGTATATTCCTTCAATTTGGTAGAACCCATTAATCCGCTGGGTTCAGGTAATGTCCGTAAAGTGCCTTGCCCAAGGACAATGTGTTAAAATTTGACCGGGCTAAGTTTCGAATCCAAGAAATGTTCATCACTCGGACCGTTTTTGTTTAAGTCCGTATATGTATCGGTCGCGTTAACCATTTGGACACACGACTGTACAGCCTACTTCTATGTTACATAAATATCATCATTGTTATCACAGATATCTATGATTTTCGCGCCAAATCTAAAACCAACGAACCATGAAAACCAAAACATTGTCTAAAAAGACCAGTTTTCCCCACATTTTGGTCAAACATAAACTAAACGTTTAATATTTGTAATGGTTTTACGCAGCCAAACCGTAGACGAAGACTTCGCACTGAATGCATGCATTGAAAATGCAAGAAATGTATCGCATATTTTGAAAGCAATTCATTTCAAAGACGTAAGTTAAGTGCAACTCAATAATATTAACTAAGAAGCTTTACTAATCTGCGGGAGGATGAAAAACTTGGAAGAGGGGGAAGTGCCATTTTCGCGGTACCTCTAAATACTACAGGATCGCTTGGATCGCTTAAATCGCATTGAGCCCTTGGATCGCTTTCTTATACTTCGTAATTACGGTACCTCTAAATACTACAGGAGCGCTTGGACCGCTTGGAGCGCATGGAGCGCTTAAATG
>CH003142.1:269867-283301 GCA_000149265.1 Ciona savignyi
TTTTCCCATTCACGGGGATAAAGATGAATATCCTATCCTATCCTATTTGGGCAAGTCACTTAACCAAGGTTTCCTGCACCCAGTGGATTCCACTAAAACTGAAGGAGTAAAGTGTAATAACCCAATGGTGGCCTTAAGTTGTTTCGTTGACTGTCCTCGTAATAGCTACCCATGTCCCACATCCCGATATGAACATTATATAACCCCACATTCTCTTATTGTTCTGGTTATAGTCGGCAATTATGACATGCATCTTTTTGAATTTAACTTACCGGTTTCGCTTTGTGATGTCATAGACCCTTCATCATCTGGACCACAGATCTGAGACAATAGAAATAATATAAAGCTTACAATGTTTGTAATTTGTTTTCAGATAACAAAGTAAATGGACTGTGAGTAAAGGGTAATTTGACGGTTTCTGGTTTATAATCACTTTATTGTCCGATCTGAATGAACCTCTAATAAGTGGATTAAAACGTATTGTCAAAAACTGTTAATAGCTATACAGCAGTGATTCCCAACCGCGGCTCCCAGCTAGCCTTCTTGCGGCTCTCATTGACCTTTGAAAATCCCCTAAAAATATTAGAAAAATCTGATTCTAATAATAAAAAAATAAAATTAGTATTCTAAAATTACCCTTGCTTAGTTTGAAGGCTGGGAAAAGAGTTTTTACTTCATAGTTAAGATTAGAGGCAAGGAAAGTTGTGAAAAGGCTGCTATTGTTACGTCACTGTTTTCTTAAAGCAGTGTGTTTTCATGTTTTCATGCGGCTCCATACGTATTCGAAAATTTGAAATTTGGCCCCGACACTAAAAAAGGTTGGAAACCACTGCTATACAGCATACTGTACCAATAATTTAACGACTGGCGGTATCTCATTACAGAATTGAGAAACTGTTGTGTGCTCACCCCAAAAGCTTTGTTAAGTGAAAAGGCTTGGTGGTTTAGTAAAACGACTTTAAACTTAAGGGTTGCATGTTTAAACAGATCATGAGGTAATCTGATCATTTCCCTTATAATAACGCCCGTTGTATTTCCCTCCTATACAGTGGCAACTTTGTAAATACAAATATTGCCGGCAATTGCGAATTTTCTTACTTTACCTTTCCATCTTGAAAACACCAACCAAGATTCACTAATTTCACAAGAAATAAATATAAGATATCTATGTGAATACCCCGCTTTCGAAATCATTTAGCATTTCATCAAAATCTTGAAGTATTTGTTCTTCCAAAGCATCTTGTGCCTGAGAAAAATGGTAAATTGTTTACCTGCTTAACCAGAAAGATTTTAAACAATAAAAATGTTATATTATTAATTTATTGTATATAAACAATGAGCGTTGACCATTTGTGCCTGTTTATGTGTTGGCATAGTTATGTTATGTAACAATATGTCAGCACTTAAAAAACAATCAATTTTTTTTATTCTCGCGTTTTTGTAAGTTACATACAACTAATATTTTCACAAAAACAGAATCTTAAATCCCTTAACGCACCTACCAACCCTAGCTTCTTTAAAGTTAATTACTCATAAAGAGATTATCATAACTTACCGAGCACACAGCTTCATCAGTTTCCTCAGTAAATAATGACTTGGGCTCTGTGGAGATACACGATATTCATGTTTATCCCCTCAAATGGGAAAACCAAGGGGGTTAACACACAGGCAATCGTCAGATCACCTCGCCCCAACCGTCGGGTTACCGAAGCTATTGCAGTGTGTTGTGTATAACTTTACATGTTCCTTCAATTTAGTAGAACCCAATAATCCACTGGGTTCAGGCAATGTCCATAAAAGGCCTCACTGAAAAAAGGCCTATAACGAAAAAATTCTGGTTTCAGCTTTCGTTCCCAAAAAAGAAAAGGTTTTTTTCCAGCAGACCAAACTACCACACAGCTTCTACTGTCACCAACACGAAACATTGAAATCTACTAAATAACAATGTTAGCGTATGTTTCTTGTATTCGAACAAACAACGATACCTACAATTCATGGAAAAATGTCAAAGTTATAAAAATACGAACCAGTAATGTCATTTGACCTTTCCAAGAACCGATTCTGAAAAAAGATGGTAAAATAAGTCTTGGAATAAATTAATTCAATTTTTTTAATTGGCGATTTTTTTTGTTAAAATGCACACAGTAGTAATGAACAGATTCGTTGCAATTTATTGTTTGGCTGTAAGGTGATGAATTGTGGATAATCAGATTGGATATCATATTTATGTCACCATTTTACCAATTATCGGTTTTTAATACATGAATTATGTTTAAGGGAGTAGTCAATTTAAAAAAAAGTTTAAGGAAAATACATCTGCACTTATATGTCCTATGGTGTTAGTTGTATTAATTATTTTTAAATGTAAAGTGACTTGAAACTTAAGTAGACTAGAATCCTGGTGGTGTTTTAGGTAAACTCAATTGTATGAGCTTCAAAATACAGGTTTTCCTCCCATTGGGTTAAAACAACAACAATTGACAATGTTATGCAAAAACAACCGAAGTTATAATATCTGCGAAACAATTCCCATTGGTATCCATTTTCTATGTATCTAATAATGGGGTTGTATATTCTTTGTGGCAACTGCCCATGAACAATGGCCTAATATCAAACCGAGGTTAAATGTGAACTTAACAGCGTGTTTGGTAAAAGTAATTTAATCCGCCTATTTAGCATATAAAATCCCTTTTCTACGAGCAAGGATATATATGATTACAGGAAACCATTCATTAACTAAGCTGCCAAACACAGGAAACCAATTGCAACTTCTCAAGCGCAAAATATGGGCCATGTGCATGGTATGACAAAATAATAGTTAAAAAACATAGCAATACAATTAGAAATACTTGTGAAATTTTCACAAACCTTTGATAAATATGAACCAATTTAAATTAATTCTAACCGTAATCACTTTCTACCAATAAAATTACAAAGGGGAAACTTTGAAATCAGAACTTGGCTATTTTTTATCTTCTAGAATTTTACATGAAATACTGAAGGCTTCATGGTCTTGTGGTAGATATTTAAATAGTCGGATAGTTACAAGATTTCTTGATATTTTTAGTTTATTACCAGATATCTTGTGTCTGGTTTACAAGTCCATCTCTAACATTAGCACTGAATATATCATTAAACCTCACTGATTGTCGATGTAATAGTGCCTGACATCATAATGGCCATTGTGCACACCGTTATAAAAAAAAATTACAGAAGTATAGGATAGGATATTCATGTTTATCCCCGTCAATGGGAAAACCAAGAGGGTTAACACAATGGCAATCGTCAGATCACTTCACGTCCATCGTCGGGTTTTGAAGCTATTGCAGTGTGTTGGGTATGATTGAGACATTTCTTCAATTTAATAGAACCCATTAATCCGCTCAGGCAATGTCCATTAAGTGCCTTGTCCAAGGACACAACCGACTAGCTAGCGACCAGTTTAGAATCTGCAACCTTTCGGTTGAAAGGCTTTAAACTAAATCGCAAGACTAACCGGTCGGACAATATAACAAGATTCAAGAAAAAAAGTATAAAACAAATGGAAACCTGATTGTCCATCAGCTTGTGCTGCTTTCAACTGAGATGGACAGGTGGATAGCGCCTGAAGAAATTAAAAGATTGACAAATAACTCTTATGTACAAATATCCTTACTGTCGTACCTCAAATTACTACAGGAGCGCTTGGATCGCCTACTACACTTTATAATTACCAAAGTCTCATGTTAGGGTTGGGGTTAAAGTTAGTTCTGGGGTTGAGATTATTGTTTGGGACAGGGTTAGAATTACTTTCCATAGCAATCTAAGTGATCCAAGCGCTCCAAAAGATCCAAGCGATCCTGTATTAATTAGAGGCACCCTTCTTACAAATAGGCTTTGTATATAGCTAATGTTTCTGATATGTGCTAAAAGTATTAAACAATTTATGCAAATAACTTGGTAATTGATTTTAAAAAGTGTTCTTCCATATCAAACCACCATGGTCTTTTTTAAAGTATGTTTTACATTATTGTTAAAATGGATGTGATAATGGTAATTATAAAAGCATCTGCAACCAACGGTAAAACGACTTCTAAAACAAACCTCATGTTACTACATTGGTAATAATGTCAGTATTTAAACTAGGAAATGTCAGTCAAAAGTTATTCTCACCAAATAGTTTGCCTGTCAATGAACTAGAACATGCTAACAGAAGTTCAACATTGATATGGCTTATGTATTTCTAACAAAGAATTCATTTTCTTCACTTCATTTGCTTCATCTGCAGCCAGTTAAGCAGAACCAACAGCGCGGTGTAACCGGTACCTCTAATTACTACAGGATCGCTTGGATCGCTTACTATACTTTGTAAAAGCCAAAACTAAAAATGGGAAACTTCCATCTATAATAAAGATTATAATATTAATGTTAGGGTTGAGGTTAAAGTTAGTTCTGGGGTTGAGATTAGTGTTTGGGACAGGGTTAGAATTACTTTCCATAGCAATCTAAGTGCACCTAGCGATCCTGTAGTATTTAGAGGAACCCATGTGTAACTATACACTTTCTGAAGTAAAAGACTGTGCGGGCAACACTAAAAGAAGGAAAAGACAAAAACTGCTTACCACAAATATGGAAACTTATTTTAACCCTGTTCTAAACACTAATCTTAACCCCAGAACCAACCCTAACACCAACCCCATGTTTAAAAATAACTCTAATATCCTGATCTTTTTTTTAGTCTGCAGTTTCTTTCCTTTCCCCCTTTCCTTTTCTTAGTTTTTCCCAGAATGTGCAAACAAGCGAGTTCACATAGAACTTCAGTTATTACAGTTTCTTTCTTGGTTTCTTATTCGTTACATGAGTTCCTTATATAGTTTTTGGCGTGAATTACATGCATCAGGCAAAAATATATTTTTATGGGGCAACGCTAAAGGAAGGGAAATTGGGAGAGAGGGAAACTGCTCACCAAAACTATTGAAATTAATTTTAACCATTTCCTAAACACTAATCTCAACCCCAAAACTATACTTGTTAAAAATCCATTGTTCGGTGTTAACTGCCACTATTTGCTGACTAACGTTGCATTGTTTTCGAATAATGGTTTGTCAAATAACTGCTTTGCATTAATTGACTGTTCATCACTTCAGTGAATAGTTTTGAAGAATTTGAATGGTTATCAAAGTGCGGACTAGTCTGGATATACAATATACATTACATGCAGTTTGAAAATTTTGGCTTTATGAGGGAGCCAAGGTTTAATACGTTTACAAAAGGCGCCGCCAACAATAAAAGTTTGGGAACCGCTGCCCTAATATTTATTTTAGTTGCAGTTTCCCTCCTTCCCACCTTCCCGCTTTTCCTTTTCCCCTATTTTGTGTATTCCTTGTAATAAATATCACAAAAATAAAATTAGAGAAAACATTAAAAAAAACCAACATCACCAACATTAAAAAAAAAGATTTTGATTATAACCTATATGTTTATATGTGTACAAGCAAGGTCCCTAACCACAATCGATATATTTTTACACGTTTTATATGCTTGGTTCTACAAGCTGATAGGAATAAGTAGCTAAAAAAATTTTTATTTGTTTGGTCAAAAATATGGGCAAACAACAATGGATTAGAACACAATATTTGAATTTATATAAATATAGGATATTAGAGTTATTTTAGGTACCTAAACAAACAAAACTTGTTCTCTAATGTTTAGGTGGCTTCTTTCTCCTCCATTTACTGTTTGAGAGTTGGCAGTGTAATCTCTACATGAAGATGGCAGTCAATATTAATCTAACATGTCACAACCTATCTGCATTAATATAATCAGATCTTTGCTGCAACATCATTAGTATTTTACATTTGCTAGCCATCCATTTTAAGCTCACAATTTTTTTTTTAACAATTTTTTGTTCTTTAAATTTTGTTATTTATGGTGCACTACTGTAGTGCTTCTTTTTACACTCCTAAATAAGTATTAAATCAAATGCATTAGTGTTATGCAATCTGTGTGTTATAAATAGAATATTTCATAAAAATAGGTGAAAAGTATAAACCCTTGTCAGATTCGCATATGTCTAGACTGTGCTATATATCCTTCTGATTATTTTAACCAGATTGTAACAGTTTTGGTTCTGCAAGCATAAGCTGATGGGTCCCTGAGTTACTAAATCAAACTTTTTATCTATGTACGTACAAATTAAAATAAAAATTTATTTATTCCAGTTTAAATAAGATAGGATATATTCATGTTTATCCCCGTGAATGAAAAAACCAAAGGGTTAAACACACAGGCAATCGTCAGATCACCTCGCACCCATCGTCAGGTGACCGGAGCTATTGCAGTGTGTTGTGTATGATTTACACGTTCCTTCAATTTGGTAGAACACATTAATCTACTGGGTTCGAGCAATGTCTGTTAAGTGCCTTGCCCAAGGACACAACCGACTAGCTATAGTGACCAGTTCAGAACCTGCAACCTTTCGGTTGAAAGGCGTCGCACTAAACCACCAGACTAACCGGTCGGAAAAAAATTCCAGTTTAAATACTTCTTAGACATTACCAGTAATTAATACAGGATAACTTGGAGGGTTGGTGTTGGGGTTCCAAGCGCTCAATCCAAGCGATCCTGTGGTAAATAGAGACACCCCTCCTCTGAGGCAATCTCTGACGAAAAAGACATCTCTGTCATAGGTTTGATAAATATATACCTAAACAATTTGGGAAATTTATCAATTATTAAAAAATTAATTACCTTTTTGAAATTGTCGCTAAGTAGACTAACATAAAAAACATAAATTTAGGCAATTAAGTTGGACGCAACGATCCCTAGAATATCAAAATGACTCAAAAATAAATTGGTACGATTTTAGGGAATTCCCCAGGGGTAAAACCTTAATTTGGAGGTTTTTACATATCTAAGTTATGTTAGGTACCATAAAACACAGGGTGTTGAGGGTAGGAAACTAATAATTATTATTTTCACGGTACAGAAATAATTTGATAATACCAGCAAGTTAAATAAACACGATAACAGCGTTGAAAAGTAGACATAAAATGAGGGAATTTCCCGCCCTGTGGTCTAGCGGTTAAGTGCGTCGCCTTTCAATCGAACGGTTGCAGGTGCGAAACTGGTCGCTAGCTAGTCGGTTGTGTCCTTGGGCAAGGCACTTTACGGACATTGCCTGAACCCAGCGGATTAACGGGTTCTACCAAATTGAAGGAACGTGTGAATCATATACAACACACTGCAATAGCTCCGGTAACCCGACGATGGGCGCGAGGTGATCTGACGATTGCCCGTGTGATAACCCCCTAGGTTTTCCCATTCACGGGGATAAACATCAAAAGCCGAAGCTATTACAGTGTGAAAATGAAACATTAAAAAAAAAAAAAAAAAAAAAAAAAACTAATCAAGTAAAACTGTCTTCCGTTTGTGGGTTGATGACAGCTACTCCTACCATTTCGAAGATTATGATTCCAAACCAAAATGACGTCAGCGAGAAAGTATGATGAGCCGGTTTCTATTGTGGTATAGGTAATTAAAACGCTAACCTTTTAAATGCTTAAATTTGCGACACAGATAAAGGAAAGAAGTCGGAACTCTTTTGGCCGAGAGGAATGTATAAAAGCATGTAACGGCCACAAAAAGGAATTCACCAGCTATGAAACAAACTAAAAACAATTACATTAACTTAAATATTAGATCAAAAAATAGTTTATTTTGTTAAAAAAAATCCTCTTTCACATTCGGGTCGCCACAACATATCGCGACACTATAACAGTCGTTAAAACACATCATTAAAAAAAGTATCACGATTATTATATCACAGAAGCACTATTTTATCACGGAACTCTTTCTAAAACAGCGTGTTGGCGAGTATCGGTAAATATTGTTTATGTTATTACAAAAACATTGTTATATTGAATACATATTGTTATTTTTTTTTTTTTTGTGATGTAATTACCGTAATACTATAACCCTACGGCTAGCGATGGGGCTAATATGTTATAAAGAGGTTATAATGATATTGCTTCTTTATACACATACATGTATAACAAGGTTCGTTACCTCAGGGACCAATGCGTTTATGCTCGGAGACACAAACTACATACTCGGTGTATAAAATATACCAAATGTGGTTTGGGACCCTGCTTGCATAAACACATAGCATACAAATTCCGTTTTACAAAGAGTGGTGGTTAAACACGTGGTTGACACTCTCTAGATCCATATCTCTAAAAATAGGATATAGGATAGGATAGGATATTCATGTTTATCCCCGTGAATGGAAAAGCAAGGAGGTTACCACACGGGCAATCGTCAGATCACCTCGCGCCCATCGTCGGGTTACCAGAGCTATTGCAGTGTGTTGTATATGATTTACACGTTCCTTCAATTTGGTAGAACCCATTAATCAAGCGAATTAATTTTCCACATAGAGTTGAATAGTTGCACCAAAGCCCATATATAGTGCGTACACGGTGCGCCATATATGTGCATTATATACAACACAAGTATTCCATATAACTGGGATATTAATAAATTACACATTTAGTGGAATGGGGGCTTTCCCTAGCACTCCATACTATAAGCTTCAATCTCAATGCTTTTACCCGACTTCCTATAAAACGTCGTGATGCTTGCTGTATCAACCCGTGCTGTGATATTAAAACTCATGGTTAAGGAAGCTTGTTGTATTTATAGCGTTGTAAGTAGAGGTAGTTTCAACTACAGAAGCAAGTTGTGTTTTAATACAAAGTCCCCACCACACAATGGGATTATCCTACCATCTATACACAAGTTCGTGGTGGGTGTTCGATTACCGGGTTATTACATCGTGAAATTTGATATGAAACACTCGATTTGAATGCGAATACTTTGATTAGTAACACTAGCTATTCACATTGAATAGCACACGCAGTAACAAGGTTTAGGTGGGAAGTTCTGTACAAGATTCTACAAAAAGTACAAAAATATCGAATGAACTGCATAATAAGACGTCATTAGTACCTTTATAATCGCACTTTTGATTAATATGCTAAAAAAGATTTGGCAAAATGCATAAGATTTTGGCTTTCGACGACGATTTGCGATAAAAAGCGTTTTCGACTGAAATCATTGAAGATGCGACGCGAATTCAAACGCTTGTCTCGTTTCTTAACGAAGCGAACGTGTCCATGTCCTGGGGTGATGGGGCCTCAACGGATTCGAACCCCTGGGGGAAATCCCCTTCATGGTTAGGGGGCTCCATGGGTTTCCTGGCTGGAAGGTGGTAAGGTGTGGACAGCAGGTCATGTGCGGTGAGATAGTTGTGTGGTTTGTCCTGGTTCATCAACCAGTTGGAAGTTTGCGACTGAATCGTGGAAACTCGGCTTCTGACGCTCGCGTTGTCGGTTTGCAAGGTCGTGGCTTCAGGTGCCACGGCTTGTATACCAGGTGCCATGGGTTCAACAAGTGCCACGGCGTCATGACTCGGTGCCACGGCTGTGACGTCATTACGTGACGCACGTTGTCGTGCTCGCCGCCGAGTCGCCGGTGGTCTTCTACGACGCGTCGATTTCTGATTCGCTGATTCAATCAAATCGGAGTTTTGTTGCAAGGACTTCCGACGACTGTAGGACGACACAAGGTTGGGGTCCCCCCCGATCCGCTTCCGACCCCCGTACTTCCCCCCCACTTCACCCTTCTTCTTCGCGGGGAGCGATATGAGAAGCATCCGATATTTGTGCTCATCATCGACACCTGGTGTTGGGAGCACGTTGCTGATATCTGGGTGAAATGGGATTTCTATGAAATTGAACCAATTACGTCATGTTGCGCATATTCTTTACAAACTTTGTTGCACAACTTACTACTGTGAGGGGGTAATCAAGATGCAAGTTTTGTAACCAAATTTACCCCCGAACCGTAGTAACCAGCATTTCATTTGGTGAACTAAGTTACCGTTGTGCAGATTTTTAAATATTAAAAAAAAAATTAAAAAAACACATTTTTTTCAATCAAATATTTTTTCCAATCAAATTAAAGGCTTATTGATTCTATCGACAAAGAATGTTTGGTACCAGTGGAGACATAGTTGTCCATTCCCAAGTCATCATTCCTACATCTACTGATGCTGGATAAGAGGGGAATTTGCTCGGAGCTTTTATCGATGGATTTGATGGTTTTGGTCGGAGATTCCTCGTTGCTGGTGAGTGGGTCCTGCGCGTACTCGCGTAGCACTGTCAGCTTCTTCTGTCGGTTGCGCTGTGCGTCTAACGCTTTGCGCATCTTCTGGTGGCTGTGGAGGGGGGGATTCAGATTTGAAAGCAAGGGTTGCAGGTTCGAAACTGGACGCTAGCTAGTCACTTGTGTCCTTGGGCAAGGCACTTAACGAAAACTTGCCTGAACTCTGCAGATTAATGGCTTTTATTAAATTGAAGGAACGTGTAAATCATACAGGATGACTCATGATTGTGACATCACACATGATGACTAATGATGACATCACACATGACGACTCATGATTGTGACCTCACACATGATGACTCATGATTGTGACATCACACATGATGACTAATGATGACATCACACATGACGACTCATGATTGTGACCTCACACATGATGACTCATGATTGTGACCTCACACATGATGACTCATGATGACATCACACATGACGACTCATGATTGTGACCTCACACATGATGACTCATGATAGTGACATCACACATGATGACTAATGATGACATTACACATGACGACTCATGATTGTGACCTCACACATGATGACTCATGATGACATCACACATGATGACTCACCGCTTATTATCGATCTTGGGAGGGGGTTGTCGCTGTAGTACGACGGGGATGGTGTGCATGTTGTTGTGGCAATCGTCGAAGCTGTGCTCAGTCATACTCGACTCTTGCTGGGGGGGTTGAAAGGGTTACATTTAAGGGGTGAGGGGTTACATTGGTGGGGGGGGTTGTGGGGGGTTACATTAGGGGTAGGATGGCGGTTACGGTATACATTAGTGGGGGGGGGGTTGCATTTGGGGGTTAGAAGGAGGGGTTACATTGGGGGTAGGATGGTTATATTGGGGGCATATTTTAATGCGAAAACCCTGGTTTTTAATCACATTTTGTTATTTCGTTAACAGCACAGGGTGGTTACATTAAAAGGGGTGGTTACATTTGGGAGGGAGATGGTTAGACTTACTTAAAAGTGCGGTTGCTTATGAAAAAAAATTAAAAAATGTATTTTTTAAAACTGAAAAATAACAAAAAATGATTTGATTTCTCCAAGAACACTAAATGTCTTGAATAATCAATTACAGGGGTCGGCAACCTTTGAGTCAATGCTACAACTATTCAATAATTACTATTGTTACAAAACAATATCAAGATTGTTAAGACTCTTTGATTTGAACGCTTGTGAATTTTAAGAGTTGACTTTGTGCGGCATATAAGGTTTAAGTTTGAACATGTTTGAAGTATAGATATCACATGCGCATCAGATTATTTAGCGCGCCATGAAAAACCTATCGCTGACCCCTGATATATGACATAATAATGACTCTCATATGACGGGATTTACCTGTAGGTTGGTCATTTTAATTGGTTTGGAACCAATGTTATGGAAATGGTGCGGATGGTGGTTGTGCTGGTACGAACCAACCATAATCTGGTGTTCGTTGCCCATGTAATGGTTCGTTCCGTCTGGTGGCTGGGGGGGGGAGAAACAATAAACAAGTTAAATTTAATTTCTGGGGTGAACTACATTAATATTTTACATTTATCTCCTACATGGTCTAGAACAGAGGTGCTCATTAAGTTGATCGCGAAGGTGGTACTGGTCGATCGCGGCGTGATATTAAAAAAATATCATTCTAGCTTCAATGCCGTCACTTGATTGATATACAGGGCAGCCATTCAGATGACAACTGAATGTTGCCGTTCGGGTGACCAATCAAATCAAACAACGGCTCTAAGTACAGCAAAACTTGCCGAAAGTGCCGCTCTTTCGCCTTTGCATTTTTGTAGTGGGTAGATCATTTTGACTCGGTCATTTTAAAAGTAGCTCGCATGCTGAAAAAGTGTGAGCACCCCTGGTCTAGTGGTTAGGATTCCGGGCTTTCACCCATGCGGACTGGGTTCGATTCCCGGTGTAGGAAATGCTTTTCAAGCATTTAGTCAGCTTCCTTCAAGACAAGGGCCGACTTGACCGCTATATCCCGGATCCATGATAGCTCAGGGCACTGAAGTAATGGGCCTTCTATGGCCTACATTCCTGGTCCCAGTGCTACCATGGACCCACCCATACTAATGTAATGTATCATGGCCTACATTCCTGGTCCCAGTGCTACCATGGACCCACCCATACTAATGTAATATATCATGGCCTACATTCCTGGTCCCAGTGCTACCATGGACCCACCCATACTAATGTAATGTATCATGGCCTACATTCCTGGTCCCAGTGCTACCGTGGACCCACCCATACTAATGTAATGTATCATGGCCTACATTCCTGGTCCCAGTGCTACCATGGACCCACCCATACTAATGTAATGTATCATGGCCTACATTCCTGGTCCCAGTGCTACCATAGACCCACCCATACTAATGTAATATATCATGGCCTACATTCCTGGTCCTAATGCTACCATGGACCCACCCATACTAATGTAATGTATCATGGCCTACATTCTTGGTCCTAGTGCTACCATGGACCCGCACATACTAATCGTAATGTATCATGGCCTACATTCCTGGTCCCAGTGCTACCATAGACCCACCCATACTAATGTAATGTATCATGGCCTACATTCCTGGTCCCAGTGCTACCATGGACCCATCCATACTAATGTACTGTATCATGGCCTACATTCCTGGACCCAGTGCTACCATGAACCCACCCATACTAATGTAATGTATTATGGCCTACATTCCTGGTCCCAGTGCTACCATGGAACCAACCATACTAATGTAATGTATCATGGCCTACATTCCTGGTCCCAGTGCTACCATGGACCCACCCATACTAATGTAATGTATCATGGCCTACATTCCTGGTCCCAGTGCTACCATAGACCCACCCATACTAATGTAATGTGGGAAGACTAGTGGAAAACTCCATTTGCACAATATATCTATAGAAATACTAATATGCAAAACTTATTTTTCTAACAAAAACTTATGATAAATCCTTTCAGGTTCCTGGTAGCTTTTTAGTACTTAAACCAAGAAATAAAATAATGTTTCGGGTGCATGGAATATCTTGTATGATTATCAGAAATAACACATGCAAGACCCTGTTAGGCTTGCTGAATAAGAACTACTTGCGCAATCTATAATGGCCGATGCGTCCCACAAATATCTGAACACACCAATCCTTGTAAACATGGGGCTGATGCAAAGTGAGGATTGAAAGTTAATAAATACTCCTCCTATTGTATGATTATGGTGTGTTGAATGT
>CH003141.1:20183-40960 GCA_000149265.1 Ciona savignyi
ATTCATTTCATACGTACACCCGTCAATTATTGATTTTGGTCCCTTTATTTTTAATTTACAGAAAACCGTATCATCCCCGTACCCCTGCGTATCATCCACGTATCATCCCCACTGCGTATCATCTCCGTCCATATCGTCCCTGTATCACCCCCATATCGTCCCTGCCCCCTCCGTTCCGCATCTGTATCCGTTTGAACTCTGATCGCAAATTATAATTCGAGGAAACAAACTGTCTGTTCCTTTATTCGATACGAGTTATTTTCAAACCAAAGCAACCCCGTTACTCCACCCGCGGAAGTAACATCGTTTTCAAACTGAGCAAACTGATCCAACCCACCGTAACCGTACCTCTCGACCATGGACAACCAACCAGAACACCGCGTAGAACAATGGCTGGACAACATTGAAGAAGCCAAGCAGCCAGGCATTGAAGAAGCCAAGCAGATACCAGCACCACCTAATTCAACCACACCACTCGATGAAAAGCACGAATCAGTAAGTGTTGTAAGCACTACAAGCTCGATGCGCAGCTTTAAGCTAAAAGATAGCAAGGTAAAGCTTGAACTTGCTAGGCTTGCGCGACAACAAGACTTAGAGAGAAAAGAAGAAAAAGAAAGAGAAAGAAAATTACAAGAGGAACTCGCCGACCGTGAATCCCGGCGAAAACTAGAATTGGCTGAAGCTGAAGCTAGGGCATGGGAGGAAGCATCCATTCCTGAGGCCAGACACAACGAAGTTCAAACCCGCCAATATGCTGGCTCAACGACACCGCTTCTAGAGCAGACTACATCCACTGAACAATCACGCAACGAGATAACACCGACCGCAGCGCAGCCACCACAACGTTCTACTCTGTACGCCCCGCCCGTTGTGCGCCCGAAGGACAGCGCTCTGTCACATCTTCCCTTAACCGAACGTCATTTGCCACCGTTTCCGTCCGACATCCGGGTGAACGACGAAAGAGAACACGTGACAACACAGCATCAGAACCGACCGTCCCGATATGCTGATCGCTCCCCAATGCGCAATCAACAACGACGTACACAGCTATCACCGACTCGTATCCGACGAGATTCACCACTCCGTCACGTAAATCACCAAGAGGTAGGTGAACGCTTTCTACCCAAACCAGTTGTACAAAAATTTAATGGAGACCCGATGGACTACTGGTCCTTCGTCAACCGATACCAGCTACATATTGCCGACAAAGTAGACTCATACGACCTAAAATTAGTATACCTACTCCAACATTGCACAGAGCCCGTCTGTGAGAAAATTAAGCATAACTCCGTAGATAATTACGAAAATGATGGCTACCGAAACGGGCCATGCAAGAAATTATTCGAAAGATATGGTCAACCCCATATAATAGCACGACGGTGCGAGAGCTTGTTGCAGGAATTCCCGAGGGTGCCCGCAGATGACCCCGGAGCGCTGGAGAAATTGGCCGTTCTGCTCCGAAACTGCTGCGCGTCCCTGGAAAAGACAAGGGTAAAATCGACGGTAGACTCTGTTGGCTTCATATCGACGCTGGTCAACAAGCTGCCATTGAAACTGAGAAAGAAATGGATATCCAAGGCGCTGAGTATACAGGACAAAACAGGGTGCGGTAGCTGTTTTTAAAGACTTTGCTAACTTCGTTAGAGAACAGAGTCGCGAAGCTAACTCTGTGTATGGGAAAGTGTTTACTGCTAAAGTCCACAAACCCTGTAGTAACTACCGCACGAAAACCGAAAGTGTCGGCTTATAACTGTGAACGTGACTGCCGAATTTCCCACTGCTGCCGCTCCCACTCCGAAACCGTCCGGGCTGCAGTGCCCTGTCTGCAAGAAACCACATTTGATTGGCGCCTGCCGCGACTTCAAGGATAAATCGTACGAGCAACGTAAGCGCGTAACCCGGGAATGCGGCCTATGCTTTAAATGCCTAAAGGCAGGCCATTCCGTGCGAGAATGCCCACATAAAATCAAATGCATGTGTCAGAAAGGTTGCACCGGCAACTTCCACCACACCTTGCTCCATGACCCGAGATGGATCATCAGACCCGCAGACCGAATTGAAAGCAACACGACCGTTAAAGCATGCATGCACTCGCTTAGCGCTAAAAAAAACACCGTGGTACCGACTTCCGCATATTTAGACATTGTCCCCGTACGCGTTAGAAGCGGAGGCAAAGAGACGAGAGTGTACGCTCTTCTCGATTCCGGAGCGAACCGCACATTCTGTGACCGTCGACTGGCCGATCAGTTACAAGCTACGCCGACTGGTCGCGCCGCGAACTTTGACCTGTGTACAATGACTACTTCCGAACCGATCAATGTTAAAACGACTTCCGTCTCGTTAACTGTTCTTCCGCTTGCTGGCGGCGAAGAGCTTAACCTGCCCGACGTTGCGCTCATTAAGGAAATTCCCGCTACACCGAGCAAGATTCCAGAGCCCAATAAACTAAACCGATATAAGTACCTTCGTGGAGTGGACCTGCCACAAATTCCCGATGGTGAAGTGATGCTGTTGATCGGCAACGACAACGCAATGGCACACCGGTGCCTGGAAAGTCGCTTCGCACCAAATCCACGCGAGACGCCTGACGCTATCCGGACCCCCCTAGGCTGGCTGTTAAAAGGACCGTCGCTGGACAGCTTGCCGAACGAAGAGGGTGCAGCCGGATTCTTACTTCAAGCCACAGCGGGCTCAGGAAGTGACGAGGCGATAAAGAACTTACTCATCAATGACGTTGGTGATGTGTTCCCCTCCTTCGATACTGCTGCAACCGACGACGTTGAAACATTGATGTGCTGGCTTCGAAGCCACAAGGAGGCGTCGGAGTTTGGCATGAAGTACTCAAAAGAAGACGTCATGGCCTACGATATAATGACGCGCCGAATTGAAAGAGTGGAAGGCCACTACCAACTTCCGCTGCCATGGAAAGACGACAGCACCGTTTTACCGGATAGCCTGCCAATGGCAAGGAGCAGACTATCAAGTTTGAAGAAGCGACTGGCGAGAGATGTCGATTTTTCCGTAAAATATACGAAATACATGACGATGATGTTGGACAATGGGTACGCAGAAGTAGTGCCAGAGGACCAAGTGAATACTACCAACAAGTTATGGTACCTCCCGCATCACCCTGTAATTAACCCAAAGAAACCAAGTAAGGTTCGTATCGTGTATGACTGTGCGGCGAAATGCGAAGGACAATCTATAAATGACAAGCTGATGAAGGGCCCCGATTTAGTGAACCCGCTGGTAGGGGTGTTGATGAGATTCCGCAGAGAACGCGTGGCTATCGTATCCGACATAGAAGCAATGTTTCATCAAGTTCTGGTTGCCCAAAAGGATCGTGACGCTCTGAGATTCTTGTGGTGGCCAGGAGGCGACCTGACCACAATCACCCGTTCCGCACCGCATGAAAGTGCACCTGTTTGGCGCCCGCTCGTCACCGTGCTGCGCAACTCTTCTGCCTGCGCGAAAACCGCCAGAGAATTTGGCAAGTTTTTTCATCCACGAGTGGCCGAAGTTGTAAAGAATAATTTTTATGTGGACGACTGCCCCGTAACCGCCGTTGATGATCAAGCCGGCATCCAACTGGTGAAGGATTTACGTAATCTACTTTCAATGGGTGGCTTTAAACTGACGAAGTGGCTATCCACTAGTGTCGCTGTGATGGAATCCGTTCCGGCCGATGATCGAGCAAAGGTGATTCAAGATATTCCGCTAGGAGGAGAGGTACATGAACGTGTTCTGGGAATCAATTGGTGCGTCCAAGACGATGAGTTCAGATTCAACATCACTCTCCCGACAAAACCGCTGACACGACGAGGTATGCTTTCCGTTACCAATTCACTTTTCGATCCATTAGGCTTTGTTGCCCCCCGTTGTATTGGAGGGCCCGACTTATTTACAGAGATCTCTGCTTGATGAAAACCGACTGGGACGAGGAGATCACTGGTACTGAGCTCGAGCGATGGAAAGCTTGGTGCAACAGCCTTAATGAACTGACCCGCATTAGAATTCCTCGGTGCTTCAAACCACAAGTCCGTCATCCGACCCCCGGAGTACAGCTCCATGTATTTGCAGACGCATCTACCGCCGCCCGTGGCTGTGTATGCTACCTTAGAACCACCTTGGATGACGACAACACGACTTGTTCGTTCGTCATGGGAAAGTCTCTTCTCTGCGATTCTGGTAAGCACACAATCCCCAGATTGGAGCTCGAAGCTGCACTGGACGCCGTAAAACTATCGCGAACCGTGAAAAGGGAACTCGGACTGGACGATTGCCCGTGTATCTACTGGACGGACTCGACAATTGTTCTACAAAGCCTTTTCTCTGACTGCAAGAACTTTCCGGTTTTTTCTCGAAATCGCCTCTCTCAAATCGAAGCATACACAAGCGTGCACGACTGGAGACATGTTCCTACGAAACTGAACCCAGCTGATCAAGCGTCACGTGGAACGACGGCAGGGACCATGATGAAGACAGGAACGTGGCATTCCGGCCCTAAGTTCCTACACCGTCCCGCTAAAGACTGGCCTACTTCGTTTTTACGGCCACAACCAACAGAGCATATCTACCGAAGTTTTGACCTGCCAAAACCCGAATCTGTATTTCTGACAGCTACCAACTGCTCACCCACGGACAAATTCATCCGTTATTTCTCGTCCCTGCATCGATTAAAGATAAGCACGTCCTGGATTCTCCGTTTTTGTGCTTACCTGAAGAATAAGGTAAAGAAGGACACCGCAAAAATTCCGACATCGCCGATTGACGCCGAGGAGCTTCGATCTGCTGAGAGCGCCCTCGTGCGGTACGTACAACGTCGGGAGTTCCCCGATTGGATGCGCATGCAATCGACCCGACACCCGCCTTCTACGTCACCGATCTACAAACTGAACCCTATTCGCAATGATGGCATATTACGCGTTGGAGGTAGATTGGACAATGCACGTCTTGACTACAAAGCACGCCACCCTGCCATTATCCCCGATAACTGCCACCTTACTGACTTACTGATCGATCACTGCCACAGTGTTGATGCTGCACACTCTGGTATGAATCACACTCTAAACATTTTATTTCAGCGCTACTGGGTGCAAAATGCTAGAGTTGCAACCCGACGTATCCTGTCCCGATGCCTACTGTGCCAGCGAAGAGCTGCAAGGCCCGAAAGACAGATCATGGCTGATCTCCCGCCGTCAAGACTGCAAATTGACGAACCACCGTTCACTCATACAGGAGTGGACTTCTTCGGCCCGCTACTGACCAAGTTAAGGAGAAGTGAAGTAAAACGGTATGGGATGTCTGTTTACATGTATGACTACTCGCGCCATCCATCTAGAAGTCGCTACTGACTTGTCTACCGACGCGTTTATAAATGCCCTGCGACGTTTTACGGCTCGACGAGGTCCTGTCACTCACCTGTATTCCGACAATGGCACTAACTTCGTCGGCTGCGAGCGGATACTTCGAGAATGTATAGAAGAATGGAATCGCAATCAAGTCGGCGACTACCTGAGACAGAAAAATATAATCTGGAAATTTAACCCACCAGCTGCAAGCCACTTTGGCGGGGCTTGGGAACGATTGATCCGTTCCGTGAAATTTATTTTGCAGGCATTATTGCAGGGCAAGCCGCTCGATGATGACCTTCTACACACCCTGCTTGTTGAAGTGGAGGACATTGTCAATTCCAGACCGCTTACACAAGTACCGCTGGAGATCGGAGAAGACCTGCCGCTGACACCGAATCACCTTCTGAAAATCAACCCTACAATTACTCCGCCACCGACAGTGACACGTAGTACAGATTGCTACGCCCGACGACGCTACCGAGTTGTCCAGTATCTCGCTGACGAGTTCTGGAAACGCTGGATCCAAGAGTACCCTCGATCAATAATCTCTCGACAGAAATGGCACGAGCAAAAGGACAATGTTGCTGAAGGAGATGTTGTACTCCTTGTGGACAATTCCGCCCCTCGAGGACAATGGCCTCTAGGCCGCGTGAACAGCTTGTTTCATGACAAACATGGGATCGTTAGAAGCGTCGAAGTGAAGACTGCCGCTGGGTTAATGAAGCGGCCTATCGCAAAACTTTGCGTGATCGTGAGCGAGCGAGAGAGGAGCGCCCCATGACCTGGCACGGCGTTACGCCTTATTGTATATATTGTGTATTTTTTTTTTTGTTTTTTATTCTTCGTTAAAAATGTGCCTCGAATCTTTTCTTTGTGTAAAAAAATTGAAACTGCTTTGATGACGCATTTTTCCATTTTTGGCGGGGGAGGATGTAAGATATCTCGACCCATTAATGTTTTATTGATGTCTATGATAAATCATAAATTGCATCACAACCAAATTACGTCACAATGGGAGTTTGTGTTACAATATCTATACCCGACCGCGTGTTAGAAAATGCTTCCTTTTTGATTTAGTCACCGTACAGTCTGCAGCACAGTAATTTATCTGATACCGTGTATTTTCCGTTCCGGTTCTAAAGCCAAAGTTTGGTGAGTGTAATTGTTTACTATTTCATACGTACACCCGTCAATTATTGATTTTGGTCCCTTTATTTTTAATTTACAGAAAACCGTATCATCCCCGTACCCCTGCGTATCATCCACGTATCATCCCCACTGCGTATCATCTCCGTCCATATCGTCCCTGTATCACCCCCATATCGTCCCTGCCCCCTCCGTTCCGCATCTGTATCCATTTGAACTCTGATCGCAAATTATAATTCGAGGAAACAAACTGTCTGTTCCTTTATTCGATACGAGTTATTTTCAAACCAAAGCAACCCCGTTACTTCACCCGCGGAAGTAACAGTGGGTGTAATAGCGCCCTCATCTGGCGATTTAGTGGCTTTGTCTCCAGCCATATCGGTACGAACCCACCCCGAGCAACAAGCGTTGACGAGAACGTCGTTTTTCCCGAGTTCCCTCACCCATCGCGCATGGATCCATGTCATCACAGACACACCCAGTTTCGACATCCCTAACGCCGATTTAGGATATCCCATGTTAGGGAGATTCCCCTTTTCAGCTGCCTCTATAAATTCCTCCATTTTTGCGCTCAATTGTTCCTCTGTGATCGTGTCTGAGCGGAAAAACTTCTGCAGCTGTGGGCTCAACTTCTGCATGCACATCAAAGAAAGAAAACCGGATAAATTAACCACCCTTCCTCCATTCTTGATAATTGGAATCAAAAGTTTTGACATTCGTAGTGTTCCATAGTAGTTTGTGTCTATCGTTACCCTTGCTTGCGTTCCAAACGGGGTTTTGTCCGCACCACTAAACCCGATTCCGGCATTATTCACCAATACGTCAATCCCACCATAATTTTGCTCCATGTAACTCTTCAGCTTCAAAATACTTGCTTCATCATTAATATCAAGCTGGTGGCACTTTGGGGAAATCCCCTCCGACTCGAGCTTTTTCACGGCTTCCTTACCAGCGTCATTGTTACGCGAACAAATGAATACGTCGCCGTTGAAATCCTTGCAAAGAGCTCGGACGATGGCCAATCCGATGCCTTTGTTCGAACCTGACACAACTGCTACTTTATTAAACGTCATTATATCGATTATGGTGTAACAATCAGCTGTAAGGAGTAAAATTGATTTTAATAAATGTGTGCAAAATCACATGTTATTGGGGGTTTTGGATTTATTCTTGTGAATGGGAAAACCAAGGGGGTTAACACACGGGCAATCGTCAGATTACCTTGCGTCCATCGTCGGGTTACCGGAGCTATTGCAGTGTGTTGTATATGATAGACACGTTCCTTCAATTTGGTAGAACCCATTAATCCACAGGGGTCAGGCAATGTCCGTTAAATGCCTTGCCCAAGGACACAAGCAGCAGGAACCAGGGTAATATATTGTATCAGGTACATTGTTAACGGGTGCCTCTAAATACTACAGGACCGCTTGGAGCGCTTGGATCGCTTGAATCACTTAGATTGCTATGGAAAGTAATTCTAACCCTGTCCCAAACACTAATCTCAACCCCAGAACTAACTTTAACCCCAACCCTAACATTAATATCATGGCTTTTGTAATTACTAAGTATAGTAAGCGATCCAAGCGATCCAAGCGGTCCAAGCGCTCCTGTAGTATTTAGAGGTACCGATTGTTAACATCCTTAGTTTTTCACAATATATATTTTTTATCTTCTGATGATATAATATTTCATGTGGTCGCAACCACTAACAATCATCTTGGTAGTTTTACTGGCATGTGTATAAATAATGGGCAAATAAATGTATGTCACATAACAATTTTAAGATTTTTGCCATTTCAGTGCATTGAGTAAAATGCTCCGTACAAGTCGTAAATTAATTAAAACCCGTGAGTATGAATTTTGAACACATGCGGCTAGAGACAGAACGGTAGTCTGATTTTTCTCTGCTGGATGGCGCTATTTATCAGCTGTATTAAAGCGGGGAGGAGGGAAACTACTAACTAAAATTACAAACACTAATTTTAACCCATTCCTGAACACTAAACTTAACCGCAGGACTAACACCAACTCTAGCCCCATGTTTATTACACCATATACGCATTTTTAGTAAATAGTGTTTACAATCAAAAAACTGCGAAGAGATCGATTACTTTAGCCAATGCTTGGAAAAATTCCAAAAATGCTCAGACAAGCTGAATGCGGGGTTATGATGAGTTTGTTTATAACTAAGAAACAAAAGAGTTAAAAAAACGGAAAAAAAAGCTCCCCATCGGGGAATCGAACCATAGTCTCCCGCGTGACAGGCGGCGACGCTTACCACTACACTAACGAGGAATACGATCATTATGTGCGAAAACTAGTATAAGACAGTCGCGGGTGCCTCTAAATACTACAGGACCGCTTAGATCACTTAGATTGCTATAGAAAGTAATTCTAACCCTGTCCCAAACACTAATCTCAACCCCAGAACTAACTTTAACCCCAACCCTAACATTAATATCGAAAATAGTTACTCCCCAGATAATTCCAAAAAAATAAATAGCGCCACCCAGCAGAGAAAATTTAGACTACCGTTCCGTCCCTAGTCGCATCTATTTTGAACATGCCATAATTGCCAGCTCTTTTGGTTAAGTATACGGAGGATTCTTCACTAATCCGTGAAGTACAGCAAAGAATGCAACGAAAGACCAAAGCTAATAATACTGAGCACTATTTACTAACCCAACAACTCTCACATACTGCCTACACAGCCCAGGTATATAATCTTCAACCTAAACCTCCACTTAAACTCTTAATTCTTTACTTTGGTAACAAAACACCAAAAAGCTTTGCTAAATCATCACACGATCTTTGCAAAATATTCGCTGAGTCATTATGACTACATTTATATAGTAAGAGATTTTATGCGGTTAAGACAAAATAGTTTGGGGATCTTCCTTATGTTGCTTAGGTCAGGCTTGGGTTTGCGCCTACTGCTGGCACTAAATATGGCATGAGGTTCCCCAACTAACATACCTCAGCCACGACTAAAATAGCTAGCAATCCGACTGCATACAAAAAGTTTCTTTATTGTTATATTGCAAGCTGATACAATATAATGCTTACAATTAAACTGGTTTATAATACATGCTTGGAGATATCAACAACAAGCAGGCAGTGCTTAGGTCCGTAACTCAAACCGCGTTTCTGATAATAACTAGAGAGTGTCAACCACGTGTTTAACCACCACTATTTGTAAAACACATGTTGTATGCCATATATTTATACTACAGGGTCCCTAACAACAATTTGTATTTTATACACTGAATATGTAGTTTTTGTTTCTGCAAGCATAAACGCATGGGTCCCATAGTTAACATACCAAACTTATATTCCATGTTTAGGTAAATAAAGAATAAAAGTCTTAAATTTATGAACATTTCACCACAAATATTTTAAATTATAGCTTCTTTTCAAGCGCTGTAGTGAAATAAAGCTTAATTCCCAAAACAGCCCGATTTAGTTTTTCGTTGTTTCAGGGAATTCCCCTGGGTTTAGTAGATAAGTTTCTGTTTTAACATAAGTGAGTCATGTTATTTAGCAATTCTTAAAGTTTTAATCTGTTTTTTTGACTTCTTGTTGGGAATGTCAGTGCAAGATGGCATGCCTGTCACAATCATAATTCAGGAGCATAACTTCGTTTTCATGGAAATTAACCTAAGTAAATGTTTTCTTTTTTGAATTGGCACAGAGTGTCTAATGTTTTAACATTTTACCGAATTTTAATAAAATTAGAGCAGCCGTTCAAGCGCTATGGCCACAAAATCTAATTTATTAAAAAAAACGTTTTGAGGGAATTCCCCTATATTCACTACTCAAATTTTTGGTTTCTGCATATTTAGACCATGTTGTCTTACAAATGTCCAATTTTTATTGCGATTTCATTACTCCTTTCGGAAGATGTCAGGGCGACATGGAATCCTGGTAACAAACATGATTTGAGAACATATCCCATTTTTTGGGTATTTCCCTAGGTTATTTTATTATTTCTTTTAAGTGTTAAATCAGTGACTAATCACTTACATTCCACCAAATCTGATTCAAATGGTAGCATCCGTTTAAGCGCCATTCCCAAAAAAGGCTATTTATATAGAAAAAAATACCGTTGTGGTTTTTAACGTATAAGGGGAATTCCCCTAGATTCATCACCCGAAATTTCGGTTTCCGCATATCTAGACTATGTGCGCTAACAAATTTCAAAATTTTATTGCAATTCCATTACTTTTTCTAGTAGATGTCGGAGCCACATGCCATGCCTGTCACAATCATGATTTGAGAACAAAATCTTGTTTTTTCGGGTATTTCCTTAGGTAATTTTTTCATTTCTCTTGAGTGTTATATCATTGGCTAATGTTTTTCTTACATTTTACCAAATCTAATTAAAATTGGAGTAGCTGTTTAAACGCCATGCGCAAAAAAAACTAAATTTTTAGAAAAAAATACCGTTTTGGTATTTAACCTCTCAGGGGAATTCCCCTGGGTATATCACCCAAAATTTTGGTTTCTGCATATCTAGACCATGTGCGCTAACAAATGTCAAAGTTTTATTGCAATTTCATTACCCCTTCTGGTAGATGTCGGAGCCACAAGCCATGACTGTCACAATCATGATTTGAGAACAAAATCGTATTTTTTAGGGTATTTCCCTAGGTAATTTTTTGATTTCTTTTAAAGTTTGTATCATTGGCTAATGTTCTTACAATTTACCAAATTTAATTAAAATTGGAGTAGCCGATCAATCGCTATGGCCAAAAAAGGTACCTTTTTAAAAAAAAGTACCGTATTGGTTTTTCACCTCTCAGGGGAATTCCCCAAATTAAATTACCCAAATTTTTGGCTTCTGCATAACTAGACTATGTGCACTAACAAATGTTAAAGTTTTATTGAGATTTCATAACCCCTTCTGGTAGATGTTGGAGCCACAAGCCATGACTGTCAAACCTTTGACAAAAAAAAAAAAAAAAAAAAAAAAAAAAAAAACGGACAAAAACAATATGTGTCCCATTTTTCCAAATGGGACCCATAATAATACAATAAGTTTACACACCAAAACGCCAGCTTGCCACATTATGTCGCAATGTGGGGAGGATTATAAAGGAAATGCTGTTTTGGGGATTATAGCCGGTTGCAGAGGAAATGATTTACATAGGTTTTTGGAACAGGCGCGCATGAAATAGTGGCTTTTTACTTAAACAATTTAACAAAACTTAATATAATGTGCAACAAATATGACACAAGCCGCGAATGTCACTACAATAGTATATTCATATTTTAATTTATGGGTTCACTACTAAATTGAAGAAACGTATCAATCAATCTTTGGGTTTAGCAGCCACGTCAAATTATACAGAATTTTAACAGTCTTTTCCTTTTTTAAACGTGTTCTAACGACTGTCGTTTTGCCGTTTTTTTCCGTTTTCCAAATTTTTACCGATAGTCCCGCTTCGTGTTTTCATCGTGGAAACAAAAAATAAACTAAACTAAACTAAACATACGCATCACACTTCAACAGCTCTGGTAACCCGACGCTGGGCGCGAGGTGATCTGACGATTGCCCGTGTGATAACCCCTTTGGTTTTTCCATTCACGGGGATAAACATGAATATCCTATCCTGTTATTCTATACTAATCGCATAAAAAATATGACTAAATAAATTAAGGTCATTGTGAATCAGCGTAATATCATTACAAAGTTTAACGTAAATTTTTAAAATAGTCATAATGACTCAGCGGATATTCTGCAAAGGTTGAATGATGATTTTGCAAAATCGTTTGGTGTTTTGTTACTAGAGGAAAAAAGGAAGTTTGCGTTAGGGGTTAGGTTGAAGGGTATATATCCCTGGCCTAATATCCTTGGCGTGATTTGGAAGTGGACGAGTGTAATTGATAGATTGGTCGGTATTATTTGCAAAAGGGATTATGTATGAATTCGTATTGTTATTTGCAAAAGGGATTATGTATGAATTCGTATTGTCGAACTACTGTACTGAGTATAATCAACTGTGAGATTATTTGATAATTACAGAATGGTAAAGAATCCTCCGTACACTATGATTTAATGTCTGGCAATTATTGCCATGTTTAAGCTCATGTTTTCAGTTAATTTACAATGTGTACGAAGGATATCAACCGGTTTGTCTGTTAGTTTGGTGCAACATCTTTTCACCAAAAGATTGCAGGTTCGAAATTAATCACTGCGAATCAGTTGTGTCCTTGGACAAGGCACTTTACTGATATTGCCTGAACGTAGTAAATTAATGGGTTCTACTAAACTGAAGGAACATATGAATCTTACACAACACACTGGAATAGCTCCGAAAACTCGACGGTGTGCGCAAGGTGATATGACGATTGCCCGTGTGATAACGACCTCTACCATTCACTAGGATAAATCCCAAACCCCCAATTACATGTGGTATTGCCCACATTTATTGCTCACGATCCGGCCCATTGGTCTAACGGTTAAGTGCGTCGCCTTTTAATCGAAAGGTTGCAGGTGCGAAACTGGTCGCTAGCTAGTTGGTTGTGTCCTTGGGCAAGGCACTTAACGGACATTGCCTGAACCCAGCGGATAAATGGGTTCTACCAAATTGAAGGAACGTGTGAATCATACACAACACACTGCAATAGCTCCGGTAACCCGACGGTGGGCGCGAGGTGATCTGACGATTGCACATGTGTTAACCCCCTTGGTTTTCCCATTCAAGGGGATAAACATGAATATCCTATTTATCACTATCATTTCTACTCCTTACAGCTGATTGTTACATCATAATCGATATAATGACGTTCAATAAAGTAGCAGTTGTGTCAGGTTCGAACAAAGGCATCGGATTGGCCATCGTCCGAGCTCTTTGCAAGGATTTCAACGGCGACGTATTCATTTGTTCGCGTAACAATGACGCTGGTAAGGAAGCCGTGAAAAAGCTCGAGTCAGAGGGGATTTCCCCAAAGTGCCACCAGCTGGATATTAATGATGAAGCAAGTATTCTGAAGCTGAAGAGTTACATGGAGCAAAATTATGGTGGGATTGATGTGTTGGTGAATAATGCCGGAATGGCGTTTAAAGGAGCAGATAAAACCCCGTTTGGGACGCAAGCGAGGGTTACAATAGACACAAACTACTATGGGACACTACGAATATCCAAACTTCTGATTCCAATTATCAAGAATGGAGGAAGGGTGGTTAACGTCTCCAGCTTTGTTAGTTTGTCGAGTTTGAACAAAATGAGTCCGGAGCTGCAGAAGTTTTTCCGCTCGGGCACGATCACAGAAGAACAATTGAGCGCAAAAATGGAGGAGTTTATAGAGGCAGCGAAAGAGGGGAACCACCTTAAATTAGGGTATCCTGATACATCGTACGGGGTCTCGAAAGTGGGTGTGTCTGTAATGACATGGATCCATGCTCGATGGGTGAGGGAACTCGGGAAAAACGACGTTCTCGTCAACGCTTGTTGCCCGGGGGTGGGGTTCGTACCGATATGGCCGGAGACAAAGCCCCCAAATCGCCAGATGAGGGCGCTATTACACCCACATACCTCGCTTTGTTGCCAGATGGCGCTAAAGAGCCACACGGGAAATTCCTCTCGGACAAAACAATCAAACCTTGGTGAACATGGAAATAATAAATAATCTACTTTTTCTGTAAAAATTCTGTAAACAAAACTAATTTTAATTTTTAAACAAAACATCATCTCATATTTGAAATATTCGTCCCAAATCCTAGTTGTCTCCCTGACATGTGTATGTTCCACACTGGTAATTGATTTTTTAATAATTTATACTTTTATTTAGCGAGTGCTAACCTATATTTCCAGTTAATTTTTCTATTTTTATAACATCACAAATCTTCAACACATATACCCAATTGTCATCTTTTTAAAATTCAATATTTTTAACATTGTCCATACATATATGATGGTTATTATGGTGCAAAACTAATTTGTTTTATATTCATAAGAATTTCAATAAAATAGAAAACAAGCATTTTTTCTATAAGTTGAGTGTTTGATATTTCTTTTTGTACATTTTCTGAATGTATAAATTGTAATTTTCTCTTTGTACATTTTCTGACAACTAAACATGAATTTTCGATTTGAACATAATTACAAATATTTTGTTAAACTGTGTAATGCAAGCCGTTCTTAAAGTTCCAATTTAAAACTTATTATTATACACATTGTATTAAATTGGTGGTGCATTTTAATTGTTTGTAAATTAATGTAAAAAAGCATTGGCAATTAAGAATAGTTAATCTTTTAGCATAATAAGGCCTATTATCTTTGGCAGAAAATGCAAAATTGTTCGGGCGTATAAATAAACTGTCAGCAGAAAAGTTAAATTTATATTTTGAATTTCACTTATAAATGTTGTGATTTTGGAATATGTAGATATCAAAATCTGTAAAAGTTAAGCACTTTATCCATTCTTTGTTTGTATACGTCATAAAATATATTTTTGGTTTCATTAATAAATATGATGATTCTGAAGTTGTATGTACAAAGATATCCACCTGTGTAAGAGCTAAGCACTTTACCCATTGTTGGTTTGTCACTGAAGTTCCATATTTTGTGTCTTGTTTACAACTAAGTTCCCATGTAAAGACATTAATATTTGTATAATGTTATGTCATTTTTGATTGATTTAAGTCATTACTAATGTGTATGTGTGCTTTTTTGTGTATATATTTAAATATCTAGTTTTAATAATTATTAACAAAAGCGCCATTTGTAAAACATTTGTTTATTAAAAACCTTTAAGATTAGAGACAATTAACAATTTGCCATTTTCGCATACAAATAAACTTATGTCAAACATTGTAAAACTTGATTTACAATATTATGAAATGTAAATATGTGAATATGCATGCTGGAGCTAATTTTTAAATATAGTAAAATTAAATTTGGTTAAAAAATGGATGTAAATATGCATGTTAGACTTTATACCATGATTGATGCTATAATCCTTAGATTTAGTTTCCAGAGTTAAGAAAATGACAGAATCATTGATTAATACTTGCCCAACAAGTTTGCTGGAATACGAAACAAATTATACTTTGTTTCAACATTCCGGCGTTTTTAATGAATTCTTGAAGCCGCTGAAAAACTGCCATAATGTCGGAAATGATCCAGTGTTTCCAGTTACAATTTTAATGAGTGTTTCCCAACTTTTAATGCATCTCGGTCAGCATGAGCCAGGAGTATGTGCGGTGGTGCTCTTTTATGCCACCTGGTGCCCGTTCTCAATGAAAATGACGCCGCACTACAATGCCCTCGGACGATTGTTCCCAACAATACCCATTGTCGCAGTTGAAGTTGAAACACAACTCAATACTTTTTCGTCGAATCAACTCAGGTCAGATTGTTAACGTCAACCGCTGGGTTTCAGATAGCAGGGTTACCTTATCTTTTTGAAGCCTGGATCCACTAGCTCTGAATAATGTCTGCTAAATGTCTTGGCCAAGAATACAACCAACTGGCTGTTTACGTCAACCACTGGGTTTCAGATTACCTCATGCCCATAGTCTAGTCACCTTAGCTTTTTGAAGCCTGGATACACTGGCTTCAGGCAATGTCCGTTAAATGACTTGCCCAAGAATATAACCAACTAGTTAACGGCTGGTTTCGATCCTACCACCTACTTTTTCTTCTAGATTATGTTATTTTAATTATTGGTGTTAAAGTAGTGAAATGTAATTAACTCAAATGGGATTCATTAAAGCATTGGGATGTCCTAATTACATAAAACACAATGCTATACCTCCTGACAGTGAACGCATAAGATTACACATGTAATAATGCGCCCAAGGTTTTTTTTTATTAACCGGAACATAACATATCCTGTCATATCAAATATACACAACACACTGCAATACTTTCGGTAACCTAACAGTTGGTGCAAGGTGATCTGACGATTGCCTGTGTGGTAATGTCCCACTTGCTTTCCCTTTCACAGGAATAAAACATATCCCGTCCTATCTAATAATAACAAATCCCACCCACCCAGGTTTGGCACGATATCTGTCCCAAATTTGCTCATCTTCCAAGGACCAAGGGCGATATCTCGTTTCAACCAGTCAACCACCGAACTACCGCACTTAATACAATACATGCAACAATATATTGATGTTAAAAGCCCAGACGGCTGTTACAATTCCTCATGTATAGATGTCTTAACCGACCAAGACTACGTTGGCCCATTACCTACCAAATTAGATGAAGATACTGATTGGGTTTTATTGTTTTCATGTCTGCTTGTCCTGTATTTTGTGCTCGATAAATTAAGATCAAAAGTTTTGTGAGAAAATTGTTTTTTTTTCTTTTAATTTGTGCAATTTATTGTTGTTGTACTGTGCTTTATTGAATAAAGAAATGTTTGTGACTTTTTTGTGCTATAGTTTAAAACTTTATCGATAAATTTTTCTAAAAATTAAGAGTTTTAAATATGAAAATCTAGAAGAAATATTAGACATATTTAATAACTCTGGAAGTTATGAACGCAAATTAGTGAAAATCCACTTTTAGGGATAACATTTATGCCTATACAATTTCTGTTTATTCGCCACAAAAATAAAGATAACAACATCTATTTATTAGCAAACAAAAATGATGATAAAAAGGATTCAATATAAAACCGCGCGAAATTCTAAAACATGTTGTGTAATAACAATTATATAGTTTTCCAGTCCAACTAATTCGAATAAAAAAGATATTGGATTTGTGCGTAAGTTGTAGGGTATCCGTGTTTAAAATCGCTATCGTATTTTGCATGCAGTTTTAACAGCGCAAAATATAGCAGGTTAATAGCTTCGAAAAGTACGGCATGCGTTTCAAATGCTGACTTCGCGAAATCGCTGAAGCGTCGTCCTAAAGTTTTCGTGGGTTTCGCTTCGTTGGGTGACTTGGTTTGTTTTAAATATCTAACTTCATGCTTTAAAATCTCTTATGCAGCAATTTTTAAGTGTTTTTTTTCTTCTTCTATAGCTTGTAGTAATTTATGTCGCAAACTTTTTGCTGGTTATTCTTAGACTACAGTTTAATAGCTTTGAGTTTGAGTTTTAAAATATTGTACAGTTTTTAGTGTTTGGTAGAGTTTTATAAAAAATAAAGTGCAAATTTTAAAGAACAGCATTCTTTGGGCAATGTTAAAAATATATAAATAGCAAAGATGCATGCCAAAAACTAAATAATAAACAAAAAACACAGAAATACATAAGAATATTTTCACTTTTGCAAGCACAAGATCGTGTCATGTCATGCTTTTACAGCTAACCCATCGTTCAGTTGCCGAATCTATTTGCAATCTTACATGTGTTGGGTGTATTCAGGTGGTATAAGTTGCCCGACACATTAGTCTGGTGGGTTAGTGCCTTTTAGCCGAAGGGTTACATGTTTGAAACTGGCCTCTAGCTAATCAGTTGTGACCTTGGTCATGGCTCTTTTTGGTTTCTACAAAATTTAGGGAATGTCTGAATAACTCGGGTAACCCAATGATGGGCGCGAGGTGATCTGATGACTACCGGTACATGTGTGTTAACCCCCTTGGTTTTCCCATTCACGCGGATAAACATTGATATACTATCTAATTAATTACTGTTGCCAGGAAACGTATCCCAGTGCTTTACAAAAGTTATAGTCGGATCATGTGATCTAGCTAGTTAAACCGCACAGTCCATTGGGACGCTAACATTTATTTAACCTAAACAGTTTGATTTGTGCATATTTTGTTAAATCAAATATTAAAAATTCCAGTTGTTGAATAAGGTTATAATGGAAGCAATATCATATTTGGTTCGTGATGCTGTACCATCATATCTCAGCAGCATTCCTATTCCAACGTCTTTCAGTGGATTCATTAAACTGTCAGGTTAGTTCTTTTGGATTACTTTGAAATTATTTTAATTCAGTTGAATCGATGGCTACCTATGTCATTTCGCTGGTATTTCTTATATTTTTACATGGGTTTATAATAAACATGTTACTTTTTATTTATATGTGGACAAGCAATATTGAGTTAAGAGGTATTGCAACAAAATACATAGAATTTTTAACCGACAGTAGATTTTAGATCGTATTTTTATTAATTTGCAGCCAAAATTCCTATTTCCCCTTTTTAACCTTTTGAATTATAAAAAATAATGGATTTAAAAACTTGGATGTTCTAGGCATCATGCGCACATACCCTAAGGTTGTGGGTTTGAATCCCAGGCACTGCACATTTTTTCTGCCGTCAGTCCATCACACTATATGTCAAAAATAAAGCTACCAGATATGATACACCCGTTACACCCCCTAATATTGTTTATATGTGTATGATAGGCAAATTTGTAAAGTTTTTAAAAAAAGTTGAGGTATATGATAAAATAAAACAAAAATGAAAATAAAACATTAAAACGTCACTTCACCAAACAGGTTCAAATTAAGTTTGTTTATATTATTGTTAAAGCAAAAATGATCAAAATATTTTTCGAAAGCAAAGTCTGAATATATCGTTGAACATCGTGTAACATGAATAGTTGTCCCGATAATCCCCAAAATGGTCCCACAAGGGGGTTAACACACAAACAATCGTCAGATCACCTCGCGCCCACCGTCGGGTTACCAGAGCTATTGCAGTGTGTTGTATATGATTCACACATTCCTTCAATTTGGTAGAACCCATTAATCTACTGGGTTCACGCAATGTCCGATAAGTGCCTTGCCCAGGGACACAACCGACTAGTTAGCGACTAGTTTCGAATCTGCAACCTTTCGGCTAAAAGGTGGGGCACTAACCCACCAGACTAATCTGTCTGACAATAATTGAACTAATACCCCAACAACACATCCAACACATGTAAGATTGAAATAGCTTCATCAACTGAATGATGGGTTAGCCGTAAAAGCAACCCTTCAACTAAAAGGCATCGCATTAACCCATCAGACTAACATGTCGGAATTCCCACTAATGTTTGGCACCCCACAGTGAAAGAGTGGGCTCATCTTGTCTCATTCTCTGCTGTGCTCGGTGGAGCCAGCTACCTTGCAGTGAAGCCATACTACGATCAATACATGGGCGCGCAGAAGGATTCCATTATGAACTTCCGTATCGAGAAACAGAAGGAAAAGGTTTATGACATCATAGACGTGGAGGATTTGGGGGAAAAGACGAACTTCTGTAGATGTTGGAGGTCGAAAAAGGTGATATTTTGCCACAATATGTCATTTGGTGGAGACCTATTTCTCCATTTATTACTTTTGTTTTTAGGAGGTGTTATTTGGATTATGGATTTTTTATATTTTTTTATTTTATTGGGAAATGTTCGGATATTTTTATTTGCAAGACACCATCATCTAATAGAAAGCTATTTTCCATTTACCAAATTTTAAAGAAACGTGTCCATATACAACACACTGCAATAGCTCCGAGAACCCGACGGTGGGCGCGAGGTAATCTGATGATTGCCCGTGTGTTAACCCCCTTGGTATCCCATTCACGGGGATAAACATGAATATCCACCCATATTCAAGCACACCAGAAATATAACCCTCCACTCAGCCCACCTGTTTTCGTTTTCCCATTCACGGGACAAACAATAACATCCATTCATAAATTAACATGAATAACCATTAAAACAATAACATCCACAATCCAATCATTATTTCCATCTAGTGGCCATTCTGCGACGGCTCGCACAACGCGTTCAACAAACTCACTGGAGACAACGTTGCCTCGCTAATAGTGGAAAAGAAGCCAAAATCTGGTTAATTATGACATCACAATTGCATACAAGCGTGAAAGTTTCAGATGTTTGTTGTTCCCCCCTTGCACACAATTTCTGGATAAAAATTATAAAATATTTTTTATTCACCAAAAAAATGCGTTTTTTGCTTTCTTATATACCCTCTACCAAGTTTAACTAATGTGTCTTATAGTACTCATATAATTTATCGTCTTACAGAAACAACTTTATAACTTACTAATACCCCCAAATGACTGAATTTACTGGGTGGACGCCTTAGTGGACTGAATTCCCTAGGAGGACCTCTTCGAGGACTCAGTTGCCTAGGGGGGCCTCTACGTGGACTTAGTTCTCTAGGGGGGACCATCCAAGGCCCACCCCGAGGCCACCACTGTGGACCAAATTCAGGCCCACGAGGAGGACCAAATTCTCCTGGAGGTCCTCTCATCATTCTGGGATGCATTCCACCCATCGGAGGACCAAAGTTCCTCGGATGCCAGTGGTCTCTCGGGAAGGGAGCACTTCCCATGACACCCGGAGGATCTCTAAACATAGCT
>CH003141.1:41060-59209 GCA_000149265.1 Ciona savignyi
GGATAAACATGAATATCCACCCATATTCAAGCACACCAGAAATATAACCCTCCACTCAGCCCACCTGTTTTCGTTTTCCCATTCACGGGACAAACAATAACATCCATTCATAAATTAACATGAATAACCATTAAAACAATAACATCCACAATCCAATCATTATTTCCATCTAGTGGCCATTCTGCGACGGCTCGCACAACGCGTTCAACAAACTCACTGGAGACAACGTTGCCTCGCTAATAGTGGAAAAGAAGCCAAAATCTGGTTAATTATGACATCACAATTGCATACAAGCGTGAAAGTTTCAGATGTTTGTTGTTCCCCCCTTGCACACAATTTCTGGATAAAAATTATAAAATATTTTTTATTCACCAAAAAAATGCGTTTTTTGCTTTCTTATATACCCTCTACCAAGTTTAACTAATGTGTCTTATAGTACTCATATAATTTATCGTCTTACAGAAACAACTTTATAACTTACTAATACCCCCAAATTACACTTTTTATTGCGTTTCTCCCAAAAACTTCAATTTTACCATTTCGACATACATTCCCACGTTTTTAGCAACTTTTTCATAATTGCAGCCAAATTAATATTGCCCTAACCCCACTGTATAGACGAGTGTTCTGTAGCAGCGTTTCTTCCATTGTTAATAAATAAAAACAATTCTCCTGTTTCGTTTATGACGTCATAAAATTTAATATTCAAATATCATTTCCATACAAAAGGGAATTTTTAACAAACGATAAAAACAAAAGGTATTGTTTCCGCGCAAATCACATTGTGACGTCACAATGTCACAGACGCGGTGACCGCTTGTTATTGTGACGCCAACAGCAGTATATTTGATAACAATGACCCATTGTTATGTAGTATAGGGAGTATAATGGCGGCAGACTGTATTTGTGACGTCAACAAATGATAGTATTTGTGACGTCATCAAGTGATAGTATTTATGACGTCAACAATCAGCGCTGTTGTTTGGAACGAAGGTAGAGCGCGAGGCCTCTCTTTGTTCCGACGTCCAAATCATCAATTGAGCGTCGTCGGTTCTTTAATATCGATTTAGGGGGATTTCCTAATGAAAGGGCTCCTAAACCGTCCGCTAACTCGTTCTGTGACGTATTATTCACGTAATTTCCTGTCGACGTCATCCGTTGAATGTTGCGCCCTCCAGCGGATACGATACGGACTCTTGATCTTCTGGGAGCAGCTTCCTTGGAGGACCCTTCCTCCGCAGGATTGAATCCCTTCATGGCACGTTGGAAGGTGGGAGAACCGACTGGGAGACTCGTGTTCAGTAGCACTCGTTTGTGGCTGTTCGGGGAAGCACCCTGTGACGTCATGGATTAGTTATTGACCTGTGATGTCATGGATTAGTTATTGACCCATGACGGGCTCGTTTCGTGGTTTAAAACTATATTGAGTTGTAAATAAGGTTGTTGTTAGACTCCATAAGTAGTAGGATTCGGGGAAGCACCCTGTGACGTCATGGATTAGATAGTGACTCATAATGGCTCGATTCGTGCAAAACTTTATTGATTTGTAAATTAGGTTTTTCGACTCCATAAATAGTTTGATAAATAACAGATTTACCGCGTCCCCGTTTTTGTTTCGCGTCATTTTGTTCGAGTTATTCTTTGTTTTCTCGCGGGGTTTCGAGGTCGCGATTCCCGAGAATGAGGATGAAAAATGGTCGATGTTTTTCTTGTGATGTGGTCCGCTCGTAAGGTGGATGTCAGGTAACTTGCAATTATCTATTTGATACATGTAAAATACTTTAAACTGGGTTCTTGTGTTTAACCCCATGGAGTAGAAAACGTAAGGGTCAAATAGAAATCATCAAAGTAAATATAGGGTGTTTATATTTTATCCTCAATAAGAAATTGTCCGACCGATTAGCTGGGTGGGTTAGTGCTGCGGTTTTCAACAGAAAGACTTCAGATTCGAAACTGGTCACTAGCTAATCAGTTGTATCATTGACCAAGGCACTTACCAGACTTTTCTGAACCCAGTGGATTAATGGGTTCTACTAAAATAAAGAAACATATAAATCATATTTAACACACTGCAATAGCTCCGGTAACCCGACGGTGGGCGCGAGGTGATCTGACGATTGCCCGTGTGTTAACCCCCTTGGTTTCCCCATTTACGCAGATAAACATGGAATAACCAATTAATTTACCTGGTTCTGCTGTGTCCAGAATAGACTTGAACGTGCTTCGTTGGTACCTACGTAAAGCTGGTGACGTCAGCTGTGACGTAGGTGGCGATGACGTAGGTGTTTCGAGCGGTGAAGTCCGATTAGAATGCGATGTTCGTAATAATAGGTATTGTGACGACACAGACCTGGGTGGCGAGACAGAGATGCTGCGTCGACGAGTTCTTAAATACTTTGTGACGTCACAATCGGGGGTAAAAGTTCTCGAACGTGGTCTATGACGTTCTTTATTGTCCGATGACTTGACAATCGGATATGACGTACGCGATCGTGACTCTGAGTATTTGTCAAGAGCGCCCTCGTACGGCCGACTTACGAAACGAGATAGATTATATACGATTTCTATGTCGACTTCGCTTTTCTTTCGGCGTCGTTTCCGGCGCGATTGTTCGAGATATTGGAAGTCGCGGTAATCGTATAACTTCCGGTTGGGCTTGACCACCTTGGTGGGGGGAACCGGGTGGGATATGACGTCAACTTCCGGTTCGGAAGACTGCAAAGAACGTTGTATTGTAAGAAAAATCATCTTTATCCCCGTGAAAGAAAAAAGCGCAAGAGTCGTACACAGAGCGCCCCACATGCACACACAGCGCCCCATATGCACACACAGCGCTCCATATGCACACACAGCGCCCCATATAAACACACAGCGCCCCATATGCACACATAGCGCCCCACATGCACACACAGCGCCCCATATAAACACACAGCGCCCCATATAAACAAGCCTACCGTATAATGTAGTTCAGAAGGCAGCAATATGTTCTTATGATAACTTGATAGAGTTGGCGGGTCGTGATGGTTCGTTTGTTCCTTCGCTTTTATTGGCGCTTCGTGTTCTGGCCTGCATGACGTCATGTGTTACGTCATCAAACACGTCATCACACGTCATAATATCTAACCTCTGATTTCCTGCTGACGTAAGATGTCTCCTATGTACGTCAAATATGCTCTTTCCTTCGTCTTTATGACGTGATAAATCCGATTCTTCGGTCACAATATATAAACCACGTGAAACCTAAATAATACGTAATAATATGTCATTAAAACGTAACAACATTTTAAAGAAATGCCAAAATTGATTAATTTTACAAACATGTTTAAAACACCCCAAACATTTACCAAGTTACCCCTTTAACCCCGTTAAATTCACATTACAATTCCAAAGCCCACGTTTGCATTTCTCGGTAGAGGGTTTCTTTTACGCCATAATTTTCCCAAACTCAGTAACGTAATGGAGCGAAATGTAACATCACTATGGAAAACCATGACGTCTATAAAAGGTTATTTTTACCCATCTGTGCACTCATATTAACCTCAGAAAGAAGCAACGTTAATACATTATCTTTTTTTTTACCACCGAATCATTACTTGGGTTATATGGAAGAAGAATAATCACCAAAACGACAAATACTGATGAATTAGTTAGCGCAATGGGTTAAAAGGAGAAAGTATATCGCGAATTAGTGTGTAATCTTTGAGAAATATCATATTAACCAAACCGCTTTTTCCCCAAAACGCCACTAAAATAACTGACAAAGTTTACAGAATTACAGGTTATGTCAGTCATTTTAAGTTAAAGTACAGTTTATATGAGCAACAACAACCTAAAAATCAAATTTATATGCTTATACCGGTCTATAAATTCGAACCCATAATGGGTTCGTCGCTAAGATCGTTTTTTACATAGAAATCGACATATGTGCTTGTCCCGCAGCCGTTGGACCGCAAAACCATTCGCAAGACAATAAATTAAATTTGTGAAGCCTTCATAACTTTTGTTGTACCGCCCTGTTTCGTTGTGACAAGCGCCTTGTGCCGCCATTGTAAGTTATAACAACACGATTGTTAAATCATAATGAAGCCTTCATGTGAACTATACGTTCGATTCCATTATGCGGTCATATAGGACCGCGTTGATACTTGATTTTGTGTCTTTATTGTTTGGAATTGGTAAATATTTTTTCTCGGATTAACTTTGAATTTGAACCACTTATTTCCATGGACACAATCTACCTCCTCACCAAATTCCATCAAAATTCGTTCACAACTTGCCGAATTATTAAACAATATATTAAATATTTCTTCTCGGATCACCTCCAATATTGAACCACTTATTCCCATGGACACAATCTACCTCCTCACCAAATTCTAATAAAATCACATCCAAACTGTCAGAGGTATCACTCAAATAAGTACTACTAAACTACTCGACAACCGTCTCAGATAACAATTACTATTTGCTAACAAAGCTATTTATTTGGGAATTCTGTTGTTTAACCGAACAATGGATATTGTTTGTGAATTATTCCCGCGTAAATAGCTAACCTAATATTAACTTGTGTTCTGTTGACTTTAGAATTATTTGTAAGCTAAGGTTATTTTTGTCTTTTTGAGTGTTTGAAAACGACGGAGGAAAAAAAACCTGTTCTATTAGGCATATACTCTTTTGACCCTTAAATCAGGAGTAAAACTTTTTGACAGTAAAGTTTGAAAAATATCAATTATTATTTGTTGCTTTGTACTAAATGTTTGGTTGTTTGCTTAATTTAACATTCTCGTGTCCTATTTTGCGCTGTCCTTTTCGACTATTTCGTCGGTTGTCATCATAAACTACAAATATTTCTTTAAAAAGTTAAAGTAGACTATTCCCATGAACACAATCTACCTCCTTACCAAATTCCCATTAAAATCCGTTCATAACTTCCCGAGTTATCAAACAATATGTCTAATATTTCCTTTGGAACACTTCCAAATTTAAACCACTTAACCCCATATACCGCAAATTAAAACCACTTATACCTCTTTACAATTTTCTATGAAAATTCTTTCAAGTATTTAAGAGTCATCGCCCAAACAATACAAGAATAATCTTAACCTCGCTTTTAAGCTTTCTCGGACCAATTAACTCTTTGAATAACAAGAATTAATTTTGCTACTAATATGGCTTTCTAAACCTTATTCAAATAGAATTTATGAATCCGCATGAGTAATAACAAAGTGAAATGATATTTACAAGATCGAACTTAACTCCTCACAAACACACGACCACAGACACCACACACTCAAGCTTGTGTTGACAGCACATCTTAATAACCCAGCCTATACCAACATGAATAACACGATAATACACAATCGTTGGTTGATTACTGGGTAAGCGATTTATTCATTTGCGTTGTTCATAATTCATAAAATGGTTCAGGCAATGTACCGTAAATGACTTGTCCTAGGACACAATCGTCTAGCTAGCGGACATTGCGGTTCAAATAAAAGTGAGGGAACGTCTCAATCATAAACAACCCACAGAAAAAGATTCAGCAACCCGACGATGGGCATAGGGAAATCAGACGATTACCTGTGTGATACCTCCCGTATTACCTATAAAACATAAAATATCCTAAACGAATCAGCTGATGTTTAACCGAACCCCTAAAATCAAAATGCCGACGATTACTTATCGACTTAATCAGATAAAAGTATAACCAGATAAAAACGTACCATACAATCCAATAACATAGATATGTTAGAACGACTACATTTAGGCGACATTAAATTAACTTTTCGTATTTGCATCTATAATTTTAAATTGAGTGAACAAAAGTGCAATTTTAAATTGCTCACATAACCTTTGAAAAGCAAACCAAATTAAATTTTTATAAAAAAATACATCCAGAACTAACCAAGTTATATTACATAGTACAGTTTACAAGCAAAAAATAATCGAAATATATAGTTAGATACAAATTACTACAATTGGATTAATTACCCGAATTAGATATGATCTATCCCTCTTACCTCTATACAGCTGGAGTGTTTATCTCCTTTGAACAATTCCTCGGTGTCAAGTGTCTCTTGTAACTCGTCTTTAATACGTTCACTTGACGTATTTTGTGATTCACACTTATCCGTTTCATCCGTATTCATAACTGCAACTTTTTAGTGCCAGTACGTGTGAAAATAATCACTTGGTAAAGTTAGCACTGTAATTTGATACAAAATATCTAAAACTTGTAACACCACAGTCAAACAACATCTATTACCTCCTTGCCAACGTCATACGTACGTATTAAACACGACTTAATCTGAAATTAAAACCTAAACCTGCGTTTAAGAAAATCGTGTGACACACACATAATCAGAATTAAGAGCTTTTTCTCGCATTAAATATGTCCGAACCGATTCTACATGTGACGAACATACACCCGATAACATAACATGGTGTGGAGTTGTGCGCTGTGTTTAAACTGAGCCGTTTACAAGTGTTTTACAAGGGGTAAGTGAAAAGGCTTCGGCAGCAGTTCTTTTTGGTTTGTAATTCATGACAAGTGTCGCCCAATTGAGTTGATTCTTATTTTAAAAGTGGTTTCGAGTCATCCTTCAAAGCTGCCTTAGAACGATACTTGGATTATTGTTATTGAGCACACGACTTCTCTTATTCATTGCGTCGTTTTCTTTGTCTTACTTGTGTCATTTGTTGTGTATGGCACCTTATATTTTGACCTAAAACGTCCTATGAGCCATATAATGAAGTCTGACTTCCCAACTACGTGAATATAAATGAACCAACCATCCACACACTGTAATAGCTTCAGCAACTTGACTGTGGGCATGAGGTGTTTTACAATACTCGTGGATAAAGCCTGGCTTCCCACCCATGAGGATATGAATAACCCAACCATTCACACACTGTAATAACTCCAGAAACTCGACTGTGAGCATGTTGTGTTTTACAATACCCGTGAATAAACCCTAGCTTCCCACCCATGAGAATATGAATAACCCAACCATTCACACACTGTAATAACTCCAGAAACTCTACTGTGGGCTAAGGTGTCTTACGATACCCGAGAATAAAGCTGTAGGTAATTGCTTTCAATAAATTAAAACATAAATACAACTTTCAGAAATGCATCTTATGGAGTCGAACTTGCCACGAATAAGTTTTACCCCTGTGGACAAGAAAAGGCTAGAAGTTTCCACACGGGCAATGGTCAGATCACCTTCGTCGGATTATCGAAGCTATTGGAGTGTGATGAGTATGATTTACACGTTTCCTTAGATTTATTAGTATCAATTAATTTTTTGAGTTTATGCAATACCCGCCAATTGCATTAATAAAGAACACAACCACCTAACTTTTTAGTCCGGTCGGTCTAGCGGTTAAGTTCGTCGCCTTTCCGCCGAAAGGTTGCGGGTACGAAACTGGTCGCTAGCTATAGTCAGTTGTGTCCTTGGGTAGAAAACTTAATGCAATAGCTCCGGTAACCCGACGGTGAGCGCGAGGTGATCTGATGATTGCTCGTGTGTTAACCACCTAGGTTTTCCCATCCACGGGGATAAACATGAATATCCTAACCTATCCTAACTGACTACCAAGTTTCGACTAAAAGGAGAGACGTAGGCTATACACAAAGCGATTCACACGGACAACCAGTCGAGTACTGGACAGCGTGTGAACATTTTGATTGATGACCGACATACGATACCAGTCTCTTCATGTATGGTCAGTACGTGGGTTTGGTTTTATAAGTCAGTCCTAATGGCTAAGTATGCGCAATTACCGTAATACCAATAGTTGTTGGTTCGATCTTTACACTAACCGTTTTCTATCTGATTGTGACCTTGGACAAGGCACTTAACAGGAATTACCACTGGTCCGTAATATTTAACCGGATTAAGATAAAACTGATATTTATATCAAGTAATAGAACACATTGCGCTAGTAATCTGACAATGTCCCGTGTTATACCGGTCAATCTATACTCACGGGGATATACAAAATGACTGTTAATGTCCACTTAGATAAACGACGCCATAACACTACAAAGAATATAACTAACATTTATTTAAAAACACAGAAGATAGCACATAAAAGTTTGAAATGTACAAGAATAAATACTATAGAATCAGCCGCGCTATCTTGGGTTGGTAATAACTCAATGTAAGTCATCATCATTTGGCTAAACCGGTTTAAATTTTTATAAAGTTTATTATTTTTTAGGTTTCGTAATTATATTACAGGACGATGACAGAATTATATTAAGTCCAAGAAGAAAGGATAAAACGGTAAATCTATAATACTTAGACAGGTCAGTGAAAAAAACAACCCGAGCTCTCGTGAGTAGTTGATAAATATGCAATCAAAACATAATATTTGACAAAAGTATGATTATTTATATATTAAAATAACAAGTAAACCTTTCCTAAACTTATTTTAATTTCTAATTGTTACGTCACAAGTTCCATTGTATTTTTTATTTCTTTATTCGTCATAATCAACTCAAATGCTTGTTTATTGTAATGTTGTGACGAAACAATGTGGTTATTGATAACTACCCAGTTGCAAGTTGGTATTCGTTGATGACTGCTTGGCAATATCTGTGGTGTGGTGTGGGGTGAGTTTATTATTGGGCGTGTTTTGCAGTCAGTCGGAAGGTTTATGCATCGAAACCAGTCGCTAGCTAGACGGTAGTGTAGGCAAGGCATTTGTAGCTGGAATAAATACTTCTAAATTGCATTTTAACTGCCATTGCTTATGTAGCACTATTGTGGGCATTTGGTGATCTAACCGTTGCAGAAAGTCCAATATTAGATTAAACCTTTATTTGCACAGCGACCAATTTAAATTCACTAAGCAATGGCTCATTGTACCGAGCTAAGTTTCGAACCCAATATGGGGCCGTCACTAATAAAATGTTTAAATAAATTAATTTGTGTTGAATAGAATACTTCTTATCCCCGTGAATGGGAAAACCAAGGGAGTTAACACACGGACAATCGTCAGATCACCTCGCGCCCATCGTCGGGTTACCAGAGCTTATGCAATGTGCTGTATATGATACACACGTTCCTTCAATTTGGTAGAACCCATTAATCAGCTGGGTTTAGAAATGTCAGTTAAGTTCCTTGCCAAAGGACATAAACCGACTAGCTAGCGACCAGCTTCTATAACTTTTCGGCCAGAGGTCGACGTACTAACCCGCCAGGCTAAATTATCGGTCAATCATTGATTCCAACAAATACAAGAACAAGGCACCGATCATTAAGCCCCCGAGTACACAATCATCGACGTAATGTCCAGTTCAAGAATCAAAAACAGAAACCATTATTATACGTCATAACCACTGCTTCTCGCGACCACTCACCTGTAAAACAGATTCACCAACAAACTTAAATTCTGCGCGTCTTCCATTGTGATGTCACAAAGTATCTCTCGCGCTCTCTCGATGTCCGATTGTTTAATTTGACCCACGCTTCGCTTGACCACTCGATACCGGAAAGATTCGCTCCCCCCATGACCCAGTTGTGCTTGTATGTTCCTCCATGTCTGCAATATTATTAATTATAATCGGAAACACAATTATAAATATCGGACGCGGACGCCTAAACGATAATTTGCCAAAAAAATAATATTAAACAACATAAAGACATGATGAACAAGGTAAAGCGCTACCAGTACTATGTGGGCCGGATATACGGAAAGCGTGAACCAGCTTGGAAAAAAAACCTAAAATAAAATCTCACAAATGTCAGTTGACTCTTACAGTTTCAAGCACACTTATAACGGGGTATATATATGTGATTCATTTATATCCTCGTGTGTTAGGAAACCATGCTTTACCCATGTGTTCACATTCGGGATTAAACACGTCATACGCACGTCATACATACGTCACACACACGTCACCTCACCTTACACTAGTGTTAAAACAAATCGGTGACCGCCTTCGCTTGGAGGATGTATCGGTCCAATCAGATCCACTGCCACCCTCTTAAATGGCACATCTATTAAAGGCATCTTCTGTAGCGGCGCTCTCGTTACACTGCCCTTATTAACAGTGCGCTGGCATATATCACACGACCTACAGAACCGCTTTACGTCATCTCGTATTCCAGGCCAATAAAAAATTTGACGTTACACTTATACCATACGTCCTTTCTGTAATCACCCATGTGACGCTCCCATTATAGACTCGTGAGCAATCTCTAACACCTTCGGTCGAAGGTTCTGGGGTACCACAAGCTGGCGAAGCCATTTCCCATTGTTAACCTTTGGGTGCTGAAACATGCGATACAGCAAACCTCCTTCCACCTTAAATGACGTTACTTGCTCACCTTTGACGCGAGTATCTTCAGCTGTCCACAGCGATTCCAATGTTGAGTCAGCCTTCTGCGCTTCCTCGAATCCATCTTTATCGGTCACTGTCCACGGGATACCCTTACGAATCCTTAGCGGTTTGGCTTCCTTCTTTAATTTTTCTGATCTTGTTTGCACGGCGCATGACGTTTCCCAAGTTGGATAGGGGTCATCTGGACTTCTAGCTCCAGGGACGTTACCTATGATCAAGTCATGCAACGTGTTCGGCAAACAAAAAGCTTCTACAGTTCCCTTGTAAAACGGCGTATCGACCGTAATATTCGCCACCTCGGCCTTGACTGTCGTTGAATCTAACAAAGTCACAAATCCTTTACTGCCAGTTAATTGGGAGTCATCTACAAATTCGCGTTTGACAATAACACCTGTACAACCAGTGTCTCTCAGTGTATCAACCAAGCGGTCTCCCACTAGACCCTTACGAACCGGAAGTTTTCTCATGACGTCATCGGGCAATTCATCGGGCGCGCACACGACTTTCTTCCGCCCCTTGTTCTCATTCGCGTCACTTTCGCGTCTAGAATTTAAAGTCTCTCCCGCACTGCCAACCTGTTTGGCAGGGCTTCTAATTGAGGAACGGCATTTGCAGTCCTTTGCCAAATGTCCCGTCCGGTCACATATAAAACATCTCCTACTCATTCGATTAGCGTCACCTTTTAGCTGTGGGCACTCTCTCGCCGTGTGTCCACGCTGTTTACAACTAAAACATTGCACATCTGCCGGAGTACTGGTCCGACGTCGTCCTTGAGGCACCTCTATTACCAGTTGACGACAGATTTCTGCTGTGTGCATTCAAAAACTGATCCGCTATCGTCGACAAACTGTCCAAAGATTTCGGCGCTTGTTCCCTCAAGTAGATCGAAAGTTCTTTCGGGCAGGTTTGAATAAATTGCTCCTTCACCAAAAGTGCACTAACCTCTTCCCATGACGTAGTAGAGCCTGACATCTCTACCCATTTTGTCAAGTAATTGGTCAGACGAATGATGAACTGCTCGGAGCTCTCATCTTTGTCGGGCTTTGCTTCTCTGAATTTACAACGGTACCCCTCTTCCGTGAGGTCATATCGGTTCAGCAATGCCTGCTTCAGCAGGTCGTACTCGACAGCAGCAGTATCTGACAATCTAGAATAAACGTCTAGCGCTCTACCAGTTAAAAGGGCGCTTAAGGACGTAGCCCATTCAGATTTCTCCCATCTACTGCTCGTAGCAAACCTTTCAAATCGTAGCAAGTAGCTGTCAAGCTCGTCTTTGCCATCCACAAATGCTGGCAACCTCGGCGCTTTAGCCTTTCCGGCAACACCTACAGCAGGTGGGCTCCTCGTAGCGTTTACCTCAGCTATCTGCAACTCGATTTTCCTTAGGTCTAACTGATATTCGCGTTTGCGTTCCTCTGCCTCCCGTTCGGCTTGAATCTTGCGTTCCTCTGCCTCGCGTTCGGCTTGAACTTTACGTTCATCTGCCTCACGCACTTCACGTCTCTCCCTACTTCTTTCCTCGCGCTCTATTGCTTGTTGTTCGCTAATAAATCTCAGCAGCGCTTCATCTGCCAACCCCAGTTGCTTACCAGCTTCGATTAACTTTTCCATGTTAAACTATTCTTTCTCTACTACAAACATTTAAATAGCACGACAATACTTTTAAGGAATAATAATTATCCCGGACAGGCCCCCAGATGTCGCGTTTCAAGTCTTGATTCCTGATAGACGTGACTATTGTCGGTTTACTAAACTTTAAAGGTTTGTAGTTAATCTTATGCGCGAACAGAATAACAAACAACTTCAATTTGCAACACTACCGCTTTGTTTACTGTACATTTTCCAACTGCCACGTCGCATAAAAAACATCAAAACGAACGACAAATACTTATGCATTGTGACGTCACATAGCCACGGTAATAATTTGAAAAACACAACGTTTTAAAGTAGGTTGCGCAATACAAAAACATAATTACACTCTAGTTTGTGACAGTGTCTTACGATACCAGTGGATAAAGCCTGGCTTCCACCCACGAGAATATAAATACAACATTCAGAAATGCATCATAATGTGTCGAACTTGCCACGAATAATTTTTACCTAATGCATAAATATACAGGGTGCAAAATATTTAAGTTTATCCCTGTGGACAAGAAAGGGCTGGAAGTTTCCACACGGGCAATCGTCAGATCACCACGCGACCTCCGTCGGGTAATCGGAGCTATTGTAGTGTGTTGTGTATGATTGAGACGTTTCTTTAGATTTATTAGTATCAATTAATTTGTTAAGTTTATGCAATATCCAGCAATTGCCCTACCAAATGACAAAACCACCTAACTGACGACGAAATTTCGACTCAAAGGCGAGCGTACACCACGCTATTCACACGGACAACCACTCGAATACTGGACAGCGTGTGAACGCTTTGATTGATGACCGACATACGATACCAGTCAGTTCGTGTATGGTCAGTACGTGGGTTTGGTTTTATAAGTCAGTCCTAATGGCTAAGTATGCGCAATTACCGCAATACCACTAGTTGTTGGTTCGATCTTTACACTAACCGTTTTCTATCTGATTGTGACCTTGGACAAGGCACTTAACAGGAATTACCACTGGTCCGTAATATTTAACCGGATTAAGATAAAACTGATATTTATATCAAGTAATAGAACACATTGCGCTAGTAATCTGACAATGTCCCGTGTTATACCGGTCATTCTATACTCACGGGGATATACAAAATGACTGTGATTGCCCACTTAAATACGACGCCATAACATTACATAGAATATAACTAACATTTATTTAAAAACACAAAATATGGCACATAAAAGTTTAAAAATGTACATGAATAAATACTAAAGAATCAGTCGTGCTATCTTGGGTTGGTAATAATTCATTGTAAGTCATCACCATTTGGCTAAATTGGTTAAATTTTTTATAAAGTTTATTATTTTTTAGCTCCTTTATTATACTACATGACGATGACATAATTATTTTAGTCCAAGAAGACAGGATAAAACGGTAAATTCACAGTAGTTAGATAGGTCAGTATAAAAACAAACCCGAGCTCTCGTGAGTAGTTAATAAATGTGTAATCAAATAATATTCGACAAAAGTATGATTATTTATATTAAAATAACAAGTATACCTTTCCTATACTTATTTTAATTTCTAATTGTTACGTCACAAGTTCCATTGTATTTTTTATTTCTTTATTCGTCATAATCAACTCTAAATGCTTGTTTATTCTAATGTTGTGACGAAACAATGTGGTCATTGATAACTACTCAGTTGCAAGTTGGTATTCGTTGATGACTGCTTGGCAATATCTGTGGTGTGTTGGGTGAGTTTGTTATTGGGCGTGTTTTGCAGTCAGTCGGAAGGTTAATGCATCGAAACCAGTCGCTAGCTAGACGGTAGTGTAGACAAGGCATTCGTAGCTGGAAAAAATACTTATAAATCGCATTTTAACTGCAATATCTTATGTAGCACTATTGTAGACATGTGGTGATCTAACCGTTGCAGAAAGTCCAATATTAGATTAAACCTTTATTTGCACAGCGACCAATTTAAATTCACTAGGCAATGGTGCATTATACCGAGCTAAGTTCGAACCCAATATGGGGCCGTCACTAACATTTTTTTTAAATTGTGTTAAATAGAATACTAATGCCTATCCCCGTGAATTGGAAAACCAAGGAGATTAACACACGGACAATTGTCAGATCACCTCGCGCCCATCGTCGGGTTACCGGAGCTATTGCAGTGTGTATGTGTTGTGTATATGATTTATACATTCCTTTAATTTGGTAGAACCCATTAATCCGCTGAGTTTAGGCAATGTCAGTTAAGCTTCTTGCCAAAGGACACATCCGACTGGCTAGCGACCAGTTTCAAACCAATAACTACTCGGCCAAAGGTCGACGTACTAACCCGCCAGGCTAATCGGTCGGTCAATCATTTGTCCCAACAAATACAAGAACAAGGCACCGACCATTAATCCCTCGAGTACACAATCATCGACGTAATGTCCAGTTCAAGAATCAAAGACAGAAACCATTATTACGTCATAACCACTGCTTCTCGCGACCACTCACCTGTAAAACAGATTTACCAACAAACTTAAATTCTGCGCGTTTTCCATTGTGATGTCACAAAGTATCTCTCGCGCTCTCTCGATGTCCGATTGTTTAATTTGACGAACGCTTCGCTTGACCACTCGATACCGGAATGAATCGGTTCCCCCATGACCCAGTTGTGCTTGTATGTTTCTCCATGTCTGCAATATTATTCATTATAATCGGAAACACAATTTTTTTAATATCGGACGCGGCCGCCCAAACGATAATTTGGCAAAAAAGTAATATTAAACAACATAAATACATGATGAACAAGGTAAAGCGCGAACAGTACTAAGGGGGGCCGGATATACGGAAAGCGTGAACCAGCTTGGAAAAAACCTAAAATAAAATCTCACTAATGTCAGTTGACTCTTACAGTTTCAAGCACACTTCTAACGGGGTATATATGTGATTCATTTATATCCCCGTGGGTGGGAAACCATGCTTTACCCATGTGTTCAGATTCGAGATCACACACGTCATACGCACGTCATACATACGTCACACAGACGTCACCTCACCGTAAGTCCATCTTCATTGAAACCGAGTAATATGAAAGTTGCCACCATTACTTGATGTACCCCGGGTGGTGGGTTCTTGTAACTACGGACCTCCGATACGTACTGGGGGAAGGGGGTGTTTGGGGTTAGTTGGGGGGTGTTTGGGGTTAGTGGGTGGGATTTGGAGTTAGTGTTAGGTATATAAAGCGACTTAGACATTTTTGTTTCAAACTAACCTCACCCTTAGTAACGTAACTCTTAATGAACTTTGATAAAAAAACAATCCCTGACCTTAAATAACCCCATCCTTCCTTAGTAACTTTACCCATCCTTATACATAGTTACCCGTAGTAACCCAACGCTTTCCACGTTAATCTCAACCACCCTTACCCGGAGTGACCCATAGTAACCCCATTCTCTCTGACCCATAGTAACCGCATACTCTCTGACCCTTAGTAACCTCATTCACTTTGACCTATAGTAACCCCATTCACTCTGACCCATAGTAACCCCATTCACTCTGACCCATAGTAACCCCATTCTCTCTGACCCATAGTAACCCCTTTCACTCTGACCCATAGTAACCCCATTCACCCTGACCCATGGTAACCCCATTCACTCTGACCCATAGTAACCCCATTCACTCTGACCCATAGTAACCCCATTCACCTTGACCCATAGTAACCCCATTCATCCTGACCCATAGTAACCCCATTCATCCTGACCCATAGTAACCCCATTCATCCTGACCCATAGTAACCCCATTCATCCTGACCCATAGTAACCCCATTCATCCTGACCCATAGTAACCCCATTCATCCTGACCCATAGTAACCCCAATCTTCCTGACCCATAGTAACCCCATTCACCCTGACCCATAGTAACCCCATTCACCCTGACCCATAGTAACCCCATTCACCCTGACCCATAGTAACCCCATTCATCCTGACCCATAGTAACCCCATTCATCCTGACCCATAGTAACCCCATTCATCCTGACCCATAGTAACCCCATTCTCACTGACCCATAGTAACCCCATTCTCTCTGACCCATAGTAACCCCATACTCCCTGACCCTTAGTAACCCCATTCACTCTGACCCATAGTAACCTCACCCGAGCAGGTATCTCAGCGACGCTTTTCTTGAACGCGACCCTGTCCTTCCATATCTCCAGCTCCTTTGTTGCGTCATCAACAACACCTTTCATGACGTCATACAATCCTGCATCTATGATCCGCTGTATCGCGATTTCCAGCATTGTGATGTCATAAGACGATAACGCTTCCTTCAACACTAACAACAACGCTCAGAAACAATTATTGTGACGTAATAAGATACTTACATTGTTTCATCGATGCGACTTCTTTTTCGTCCACGCCCGATTCTTCGACGTCATCCGGTGACGTATGTATGACGTTGGTGACAGGGGGTTCACCCTTTGCAGCTCGAGCCAATTCTAACAATTGTCCGACCGATTAGCTCAGTGGGTTAGTGTGTCGCCTTTTAGCCGGAAGGTTACAGGTACGAAACTGGTCGCTAGTTGTGTCCTTGGGCAAGGCACTTAACGGAAATTGCCTGAACCCAGCGGATTAATGGGTTCTATTAAATTGAAGGAACCTGTCTATCATATACAACACACTGTAATAGCTCCGGTAACCCGACGATGGGTGCGAGGTGATCTGACGATTACCCGTGTGGTAACCCTCTTGGTTTTCCCATTCACGGGGATAAACATGAATATGCTATAATATATGACGTGATAATAGCATAATCGAACCTTTCTTTCGTCGTAGCAACCGCGCTTTCGCGTCGATTTCTTCTCGAAGTTTCCTCAGTAACTCTTCAGCTTTTGTGACGTCATCTAACATGACGTCACGAAACCCAGCATTGTCCACGTCACAGAGCGCATTCTCGATCATACGGATATCTCTCGCGATCATAGCGGCATCTAAGGCTGCAGTAGAACGGTTAGAAATATTAACTTGAAGTTTAACAGGCCAGGTTTCAAACCCATGATGGGCTCGTCCCTTGTATAGAGATTGATATATCCTGTTTACCATTCGGCCACACATAAGTTGTCAAAATTGTCATATTCTTATATTAAAAATGTAAATATACTGTAAATAAATAAATTTATGTTTTGAATGGTAAAACGCAAGAACCAAGGAGGTTACCACACGGGCAATCGTCAGATTACGCGCCCACCGTCGGGTTACCGGAGCTATTGCAGTGTGTTGTATATGATAGACCCGTTCCTTCAATTTGGTAGAACCCATCAATCCGCTGGGTTCAGGCAATGGCCGTAAAGTGCCTTGCCAAAGGACACAACCGACTAGCTAGCTAGTGGTTCGATCCTACAACCTTTCAGCTGACAGGCGAGCAAAAGCTGTCAGATAAATTACAATTGAAATTAGTGCCTTCTGTATGATTCACAAATTTCCCCACTGTTATTAAAATATGCAAGCATTTGTATCGAAAACTAATCTAAACGTTTTTGCAGCCATAATATTGATCTATATGACGTGTTCTTTAGTGCTGTTAATTAATTGTAATTAATATTTCGCTTTTACTTCCGGTTATGACGTAACATCCTGTATTATAATATAAACAAAACGTATTGTTTTGTATTGTTCGGTTGTATTGGTGTTTGTGATATCATAACGATTCATTGTTTTTGCTGCTGGTAGTAGTTGGAACAGCTGGTTGTGTAGAAATTAGTTCTTACACGAGATTGATAAACAAACTAACAGAACTTGGCAAATACGGAGTCTTTTTGTACATTTTAAAGTCAATAAGATAATGTCGCTAATTCTAAAATTTCGACTTAGAAAGGTAGTTTAGATTATTTCTTGCACAGTTTAAGTGATCGCTACATTTACAGCACAGTAATTAGCTGTTGTGCAGAGGTATTGTAACGTTCTACGTAGAGTGGGTACATAAACATCCAGATAATCTAATTAATCCATCGCACAAGTGGATATTGTTGTATTTATGTAGGGTTTGTATGATTAATTGGTGCAATTCGCCAAAGACGTACGTCATCACATTACGTCACTAAAGTTTGCATCATCACAGGCTTAATCTTAAATATCTCACCAAAATTTTGGTTCCTTTATCGTTTTTCATTTTATCAGTTTCTACCCACTTTTCTAAGAGAGTTATTTGTGGTG
>CH003139.1:7716-50305 GCA_000149265.1 Ciona savignyi
ACCACAGTGTATGGTCCCACATTGTAACCACCATGTATGGTCCCACATTGTAACCACCATGTATGGTCCCACATTGTAACCGCCATGTTTGGTCCCAAACAGGTACAAACGACACATTATACGTTGGAAGAGCGCAGAAGAAACAGGAGCGACAGCAAGAGCTTCGTGGTCAATATGAAGCTCAGAAGCAAGAACGCATCCAACGATTCCAAGGTGTCAACCTCTATGTGAAGAACTTGGATGACAATGTGACTGATGATGAGTTGCGTGAAGCTTTCTCAACTTACGGGACGATCACAAGTGCCAAGATCATGTCTGATGGTAAGTTCATTTGGTGCTTTGTAATCGATAGATTACTTTTTGACAGAGAGTTTATATTTAGTTCAAATGTTTGACCTATGAATTTAAACTACCACAGAGGTTAAGTTACTGTGTAAAAGTGTCAAACAAACCACTACTGGTCAAACAAGTTGTCATTTTGTTATTCGGTTTCAAAACTCATATTTGTAGGTGAGCGTTCACGTGGGTTTGGGTTCGTTTGCTTTAGTTCACCTGAAGAAGCCACAAAAGCCGTAAAGGAAATGAACGGACGAATTGTTGGCACCAGAGCCTTGTACGTGGCTCTTGCACAACGCAGGGAGGATAGACAAGCACATCTAAGAGCCCAATTATCGCAAAAGTTAAAGTTTAGAAAAGGAGTTCAAAAGGCAACTGTAAGTGACTGTTGAATAATTTTGCCCTAGTCCATCTGACCCCTGTGCTTACCCGATATACCACATGTACCTAGTGATATATTACACCAACCCTGCATTGCAGCCAAACCCGATAATAAGCCAACCATTCCAAACTGCCGGTGGCGCATCTGGTTATTTCATGCCATTCCAAGGAGCCCAGCGAACATATATTCATAGTTTGTTAATCTGTATAACCCACGGAAGCTTTCTGGTATAAACCATTGTAACTTCCTCAATACAGCTGCGATTTGTTAAAACACATTTTCCGCCAAGTTTTATGTCAAATATGTGAAAAATCCTATTGGAAACAACAATTATTATCAAACCATAATTACGAAATAAAAGGCTAATGTTATAGTGATGTATAGCGAAATAAATGATTAAGTTGTTTCTTGGCCTTTTAACCATTTTAAACACATATAAATTAAATTAGAAAGGATAATTGTTAAAATACGAAGCCCACAATAATCCCAATAAATTCATGATGCCTCATTGCCCTGTCTGTGTGTTGTATAATGGTGACTTTATCACTATCACTTAACATAATTTTTGTAATTTCTCCATATTTTAATATCACCTCTCTTAGATGGCTGGGGACATGCGTACAGTTGGCCCCCGTGCTCCGGCAGCCCCAGCGATCCGACCCATGACCACCCCAGTTGGGGCTCGTGGGGTTATTCACCCACAACACCAGATGATGCACCAACAAGCCATGCCCCAGGTAACCACCATCAATACCGTAATATCTGGAGTGGAACAAACAAAGCATTGCAACTTGAATATTAACATATCAATATCGAAACGCATGGAATTGGTTTTAAAATATAATCGTGTTTTCGCATAGTCACTTGCTCCCAATGATAAGAATGGAATGGCAATGTTGTGAATGCTGAATGCTTCTTCCACAGCCTGCATTCAAGTACAACCAAAGTGTGCGCAACCCAACGATGGCTGGATACCCACAATCTGGCCAACCTCAGTCCCAGCAACAGACCGACCCAGCCATGCAACAAGCTGTTCATGTACAAGGACAGGAACCATCATGTATGGTCTCAAATTGTAACCACCATATATGGTCCCACATTGTAACCACCATGTATGGTCCCACAGTATAACCGCCATATATGGTCCCACATTGTAACCACCATGTATGGTCCCACATTGTAACCACCATGTATGGTCCCACATTGTAACCACAGTGTATGGTCCCACATTGTAACCACCATGTATGGTCCCACATTTTAACCACCATGTATGCTCCCACATTGTAACCACCATGTATGGTCCCACATTGTAACCACAGTGTATGGTCCCACATTGTAACCGCCATGTATGGTCCCACAGTGCAACCACCATGTATGGTCCCACATTGTAACCACCATGTTTGGTCCCGCATTGTAACCACCATGTATGGTCCCACATTGTAACCACCATGTATGGTCCCACATTGTAACCACCATGTATGGTCCCACATTGTAACTACCATGTATGGTCCCACATTGTAACCACCATGTATGGTCCCACATTGTAACCACCATGTATGGTCCCACATTGTAACTACCATGTATGGTCCCACATTGTAACCACCATGTATGGTCCCACATTGTAACCACCATGTATGGTCCCACATTGTAACCACCATGTATGGTCCCACATTGTAACCGCCATGTATGGTCCCACATTTTAACCACCATGTATGCTCCCACATTGTAACCACCATGTTTGGTCCCACATTGTAACCACCATGTATGGTCCCACATTGTAACCACCATGTATGGTCCCACATTGTAACCACCATGTATGGTCCCACATTGTAACCACAGTGTATGGTCCCACATTGTAACCACCCTGTATGGTCCCATATTATAATCACCATGTATGGTCCCACAGTGCAACAACCATCGTGTTCGAACTCACAAAGTAAAAGAGACACACTTTGTGTTGAAAAAAGGGGAAAGCAACGGTTCCAACGCGTCTTTGTGACAAACTTGGATGACGACATGACCGATGACGACTTATGTGAAGCTTTCTCAACTTACGCGACGATCACAAGCGTCAAGATCATGTCTGATGGTCAGTTCATGGGGATTGATTTATTATTGGGGTCATCGTGCATTGTGCAGAGTTGTAGGGGAATGTTTTGCCGGCATAAAGCACACACAGAGGACGAACTGCTAACGTGTAAACTATCAGTAAAATGTAACACGCGAGGTACAACAAATGCTACATGGTAAATAGATTACACAATTTTTCGTAGTGCAAATGTGTTTTAGCTACAATAACTTATTGAAAACATTTAAAAACACAAAATAACTCGCATTCAGTGCTACTATAGTGTAATAATTCAACCACTATCTATCTCTTTAGGTGAAAGGTCACATGGGTTTGTTCGCTTCAGTTCACCTGAAGAAGCCACAAAAGCCGTCACGGAAATGAACGGACGAATTGTTGGCACCAAACCATTGTATGTTGCTCTTGCACAACGCAGGGAGGATAGGAAGGTTTGTTTTCCAAATAAAAAATTGTTACAATGCTCCACGAGAATAAGATTCTTTTCAATGTGTACACTGGAAAATAGAAAACACAGATCCGTTATATTAAGACAGTGAAATTTTAAGTGTTTATGTTTACGTGTGTATTGATCCTAATCAATCTTGCGGGCGTGTGTAACGTTGATTATTGATTACCACCAACACACGGGCAATTGGCAGATCACCTCGCGCCCACCGTCGGGTTACCGGAGATATTGCAGTGTGTTGTGTATGAATCATACGTTCCTTTAATTTGGTCGAACCCATTAATCCGCTAGGTTCAGGCAATGTCCGTTGCCTAAAGACACAACCGACTAGCCAGCGACCAGTTTCGTACCTGCAACCTTTCGGCTGAAAGGCGACGCACTAAAGGCGACGCACTAACCTCCAGACTAATCAGGCGGACTTGTCCAACCTGTAGCTGGTTGCACACAATCTGGCTAACCCCTGCATCATCCACAGACCGATTAATCCATGCATTGAGTTCCACGGAGACGAATACCTTATTATCAACTTTCGTTTTCTATTTAAGAAGCTGATTTGCCTTTATATAAAAATACCGTTAATTTTATTTTTCTACAAGATGTAGAATGTTCTGTTATGTAAGTAGCTTTATTAGTTTTTTAATGGCAAATATTGTCACTATAAGATATTGCACTAACTAAAGCGGCGTTTTTAGTTATTTTGTAGTTTTCGCACCTTTTTGTCGAAAATAATTCGTGCCCCACCTTTCAAACATTGCCTTTTAGCCTGCGACCCGTCTAAGCTTGTCAACTGGCTTAATATCAAAGGTTGGAGTTTACGGCAAGGTTCTTTACCACACATTTTTCTCCAATAGCTCCGCAGTTGACTGCTGGACATATGCTGGGTTTAAATTAATGGTCAGAAACGAAAACTGTCTAGAGGGCAATCCGGTTTTGATTAAATGAATCATATTTAAACGCAATAAATAATACAAACCCAAAATTCGTAAACCTTATATAACTATTTCAAATATGTGACCTAAATTGATATGGACATCGGTGGGATTATGCAGCAAAATAAAATTACACCTTGTATTTTAAAACAATGTACTCACTTGTGTGGTAATTACATATTTTCCATAAACTGATTTTTGAGCTTAAACCACGAGATTACCACATAAGCAGAGTATAACGCATAACAACCAGCTTTTTTGCATTATTAATGAAGAAAGTTGAGCTTACCACCGAATCTTGAACAGTTAATGCTATTAGTAATCCGTATTGTATTCGATAGTAATTTTATTAATCTTTTACCTATTTATTATGTGTAAATACGAACACATTTTTTATCTTGTTCCAATTTGACTGTGTTGTTAGCTTTATATATATATATATTATCGCCGTTCTATTTGCGCTTAACTTTGAACATTAAAATAAAAACATTATTTATTAGCTTTCTTTCAATTAGAATAGACAGAATTTACCAAATTTATTCGAAGACGGGCAATCGTAAAATTACCTTCCGCCCAACGGGTTTCCAGAGCTAATGTCGTGCGCTACTTTTGTAAAGCCTTAAACTGATATTGTTTACTTCCCAAGCATATAGGAAGTAAGTAACCGAATGCGAATAGTAAAATCAAACCCAAGTCAATAAAAGAAGTAGAAATGAGCGTTAAGGTAGACGTCGTTTTTTTGTATCAGAGTCGCTATATATATCGGTCGCGTTAACCATTAGGCCACACGACCGTACTATTGGCGGGTTAGTTCGTCGCTTTCGTTGGTAGTGTCCCTTGGCACGACACTTAATGGACCTTGCCCAAAACCAGTGAATTTATTATCCGTAAAGGAACGTCTGATTCAAAGACAACACACTGCTATCACTCCGTTAACCCGGCGGTGGGCGTGAGATGATCTAACGGTTGCCCGTGAACGCACCTTTGTGTTTTCCAATTCACGAGAATAAATGAATATACTTAGTGCATCGCATTTTTTCTTCTTCTTTGAAATACGAAGGCTGTTACGGTAAAAGCAAACACTGTTGTAGCAGGTGCCACGCCACTAAGCAACACAGATTATACGCGTATCTGACGCATTACAAACTGCAGGAAATATTAAAGAAAATTAAGTGAATACATATTTCGACTTTTATACCGAAACTAAAACTAATTTGATGTATGGGACTTGTTGGAAGCACATACATAAATCACATCAAAGTTAACGTCCAAATCACCAATAGAATTATAGTGGGATACTTTCTGTTTTACTTCGACCGTTATGCTTTCCGGGTAGGCTACACTGCAGTTAAGCCCAAAAGAACAGCAACCATCTTGCAAGCATAAGGAAATATGCATGAATGTGAATGAATGAAGGAACATTTGACATCAGATATGATGTGCAGTCACACACCATACACAATAAAATATAAGCTAAATTCCTTAGTTGGAGTCATCATTAACCTGGAACACCATTTCGACCAGGTTTTGGGCGCCATGTTCAAGCATAATGCCATCGATCCTCCTAATGCTAACTAGCTCCTTAATACAAATTGATGGTTGTGGCTGGAGTTATACATGATCAGGTTTCAAAAGTATAAGTACTTGCTGTGCTGCTATTTTGCTCTATGTTATATGGTCCATATACTTTTGTAAGAAAATCAAAATGGTAGAACCATGTGTGTGATGGCCACATGGTCCTAGTCACACAACCACACGTATCAATTTGGATCACATAGACGCATATAAGCCCAACACAAATTGTGTCCAAATAGCTTTGGTTTTAAAAGGAACAATGTCGCCCCCTTCCTTTGATATAAGTGTCTTTAGTTTCTTTGATATTAAATTACATTGACATTGTCAATGTAGGTAGCAAGTTCCTAATTACAACCCCATTTCGCTGGCTTCCAGCGGTACTCGTTGTGCTGATAATAAACTTTGATTAATGAATTGTTAAACCCGAGTCTATTAGCATGTTGCAAATTGTTTAAACCTTGTGTGTTTGCACTTTTACATATGGTAGACAGGTTTAGTCTTCGAGCTTATTGATAAAACGGTCTATCTAGATCAATATATTTTTCCTTGTAGACCTAATTTTGAGTCCAAAGAATTTTATTTTGATTTGTAGCCGAATATTGGGAGGATAAGGAAAATCTTTAAAAAATTAGTATCAAAATATTGTTTTTTTGTTTAACCGCCCAAGTTTGGAATCCATGATTATCTTCGTTTTATTATACAGTTCGATATAAGGAATCAGTGGCTTTAATCATTTGGCCACCTTATAAGTAAACAAGTTCAAAAATTCACTGCCACTTTTACACTTTATAGCGGTTATAACAATGATCCAACCATTTCTTATTAATATAAATAGCGGTGCATTATGTCATTGTAATTATAAGTTTGTTAGCTCGACTTGATTGGTTTTTAATTTTAGCTGAAAATCTTACTGAACTAGCTTACGGCGTGTCGCTTTATACTTAAAGAATATAGTGGAACTGGTTCGCAGATTACTGCGGATCGTTTCCGATTATTGACTATCACAGCTGAAAGATTAAAAGAAATAATATTTAAACTTCATTGTTTATTGAAATTAAAATAAAAATTAAAAGAAATAAATAGTTAAACATCCTTGATTATTTATTATACTGTTTCTTTATTTAAATACCAAATGAAACTTCTATAATCGTCCTCTTTATTGTTATTGTGGGGAAAACCACTCTTGTTTCAGCTTCGCTATTGTGTTGTGTAGTATACGATGGCGAAATTGGTTTTAGCTTTCGTTCAACCTAGCAATAACAGTTCGAACAATAAACCGGGAATCACGCGCGTAATATACGCTGCTTTTAAATCGGTCACCATAATAAATCTTGTTGTAACTTTACTCTCTGTCACGAGAAATTTAAATAAAAATTTCCAAAGTGTCTGGGTGGTTTTGAAATAAATAATATATATTTCGATCTGTCATTCTTATCCATTCAACGTGTTTGGGCTACAGTGTATCACCTGCACAATTTTATTTCAGATTTAAAAATGTTATTTTAGAAATTTAACTTGTTTCGAAATTAAAGAGGTAAAAATGGATGAAATCATCAATATTATAGTTGTGTTTACCAGTCTTATGTCCGTGGGTGAAATTACTTGGTGAGTTTTAGTTGACAGTACAAAACAATATCTAAAAACAAATTTAAAATTAAACATTTGTTTTTATATGGCTCTTTAAAATCGGGCTGATTACTAGTTTAAGTCCGGTTACTTTTCTGGGGATTTACCGGAAATGGAAAAAAGTCGTCGATCTTTTTGTGTGGCAATTATCTATTACTAAAACCTTTTTAAATAATGGCAAAATATTCTTTTTGTACGTAATCTTGGTTAACCAAAATCATAGAAAAAAGTTCCTGAAATAAAATTTAAAACAATTTATGAAGTCATCACTAAAATTGTATCGCAATGCATTCGAATTTTACTTCATTGTAATATTAATAAACATGCGTTGTGTTTACCTATTATAAGTGTAAACAGATAACTAGAATAACCTGCTAATTAAATCAATGACAGTTCTGCCACAAATGTTTCCATGGCCGTCTCAACTCCAATCCCGGACCAAGCAACGACGCCATACCCTACAACCATAGAGGTACGTACAACCCTTAAGGTATGTTGTCAAACAAATGGTATTTAATTGATGAAAAGTTATGTTTATCCAGTGAATGGAAGAATGCAAGCGGCGTTATAACATGGACAGATGTCAGATTAGCTCGCGATTACGTAATTAGGGGTTCTTAGTTCTTACATGAGTAATCGTCAGACTACATCATACCCACCGTCTATATGTATAATTTGTGTATTGATACATTCTTCTAATTTAATAACTATTAATTCATTCAGGCAATGTCGGTTATTTATCTTTCCAAATACCCTAAAGACTAGCTAGCAACTAGTGTCGAACCTTAAACCGTAAGGCTAAAAGGCAATGATGTATTATGCTACCCAGCTAGTCAGCAGGACAAACATCAACTTAAAGTGCCACCATATTCTTTAATAGTTTGTTAATATTACATGGTGAATTTTGCAAGCACAATTTAGCGTTTTCTTATCTATGTCAAGTTCACCAACGCCACCATAATTGGAACCACTGCGACTTCTCTAGTGAGCAACACTGCTTCCACTGTTTCTTCTGATTCCACTCAGACGACATCAACTTTTATTGGAATTACAGGTATTTCATCCATATTGCACAAGAAATTCAAATATAAAATTCCATATAACGTAGGCCTACTAGGATTTTCTCAAATATGAGTAAGAAAGTAACGATAAGGGCTGTGTAGAAGTTGTGTCCAATTCTAATTTATCACGATAATTTTCCTGTTATTTTAAGCGGAAAATTTATTTTTACTTTAATCGACGATTATTAAATATTACCCCCATGGTGGCAACATGGCGCTAGCTGGTACCTTGTTCTCTGGGGCAAATTATATCTGAAATTAAAATAGCTTGTACGGTTGTGTGGCCGAATGGTTAACGCGACCGATACATATACCAACTACTATATAAAAACCGTCCAAGTGACGAGCCCATCATGGGTTCGAGGGTTCGAAACTTAGGTCAGTTTAAAAAAATACTCTGCAATAGCATGGACAACTCGGCCGTGTGTTATCAAAAGTTAATTGTGGATCATTACTTTAACTTACTTTAGGTAAATGTGGACCATTAGGTCCTCATCCGCCAGAATACAAAATAACACATGAATCCAACCACCATATTAAATTAAAAAATAAATAAATTGTGGAAGAATATTGGCCAATATACCTTGAAGGAATTTATTTAGACGAATTGAGGCCCATGTTTTGTGGAGTATTAGACCTATATTAATTCCACTTTACGTAGCCAGCGATTGGGTATGATCACGGCTTTACTTCTTTACAATACAAATAACCTTCCATTTTGTTACTTTATATTTACTCCATGTAGATTAATTAATTGAATAAATTATTAATAGAATGGAGTAAATTGACTAAAAGAATCCCACATTATGATTAACCCCTAATTATCCACAGCATATCCAATAAATATAAGCTACAATCTTGAAATGTTTGAACTAAAGTAAAATAATTCGTTATGGTTATTTAGAGCGTTAGTCCGACTGATCATGGTTTACTGTTTGCTTACATATTTTGTAATAATAACAAATCGTCGATAAATTTCCTTTCAGACGCCAGCACCTATGTACACTAACCTAAATAACTGTTGCCTTTCGTTTAAATAACCAGCTGGATTCAATGTAACATGAAACTCACTACTTCGATTACCTCATGTCCTACATCGGGTTACCGGGTCTATTGCAGAATGTTGTAAATGAATAAAACGTTTTTTTTCTGGTGTAGGAGATTCAATTAATCCCATGAGTTTAGACATTGTCCACTAAGTACCTTGACCAAGGATGCATCACACCAGCTTGTGATCAGTACCTGCAATCTCTCAGCTGAAAGGAGCGCACCAACCCACCCTAACAGGCTGATTTATATATGATATATACAATAAATATTTTACAGATCCCAATAACGTGACTGTAGTCAGCAATTCTTCAGTGGCAACTACCGACACCATTGAGCTCACCTGGAGTGCTGTGAACGGCTCAGTTAGATACAGAGTGTCATGGAGCTCTGGTACTCATGGGGGTAGCCGACATGTCAGTGGAACAACGGCAATTATAGATAATCTTATAGCTTCCACTCGATATACATTCAATGTGGTTGCTCTTAATTCTGCTGGTGGTTCTGCGGTAATTTTTGACCCTTTACAGCTTAGCACGTGTAAGTTGTAATTTGTTTAATTTAATCATATTTATTATAATTTTAAAACTAACCCATCGTGTGTTATTACAAACTTTATATCCAAAGTACCCAACGCCCTTGCTGCACCAAGTTTATCACCGGGAAGTGATGCAACAAACACGATTGTTGTGTCATGGACAGCCCCAACTGGAAGAATCGATATAGTTGATTATGTGGTTGAATGGACGATAAACTCTGCTTCTGCCACGATAGTTGCAACAGGGACTTCCACTACCCTTACCTCACTTACCCCAGGGGAGTTGTACGAAGTAAATGTAAAAGCTCGCAACAGCGCTGGGGCTGGACATAAATCAAACAGCACTTTGCATAGAACAAGTAAGTTAGCATGTAATTTGTCCATATTGTTTTTCCACAGGTATATTGTTAATTGAATTCATGATTTCTTTGTCCTCAGTTAGGATAGGATATTCATCTTTATCCCCGCGAATGGTAAAACCAAGGGAGTTAACACACGGGCAATCGTCGGGTTACCGAAGCTATTGCAGTGTGTTGTATATGATAAACACGTTCTTTCAATTTGGTAGAACCCATTAATCCACTGGGTTCAGGCAATGTCCGTAAAGTGCCTTGCCCAAAAACACAACCGACTAGATAGCGACCAGTTTCGCACCTACAACCTTTCGATTGAAAGGGGAGGCACTTAACCGTTAGACCAACGGGCCGGACACAGTTGCAACTCATCCTTAGTTGCAAACTAACCGGGTTTCCATCGTGATTTGCAAATGTAATTTGTCCAGTTTTGCACAGGCGTATTTTGAAAAAAATATATAGTTTAAAGACAAACTAGAAAGTGTTAACCACGTGCCTAGTATATGTTTTAGCATGAGAAACGATCGGGTTCCCTGGCTATCCCAGCACCTTTGGTGTATCTAATTTAAAGAAAATTTAAAGCGAGCATAAACTATTGGGTATCGGATTTGTCGCGTTAAATTGCGGTATGTAAAGTCTGTTTATCCATTTCTACGTGTATTTTAATAACCTTGAACTTTCAGAGTTCCTTGAAATATTAAATGAATCAATCCTTATACCAGTCCGGAATTATCTGTTGCCATAGATACCGATCGGGTGCCAATCAATCGCAAAACGGCCGTCGTCGTGCTTGTATTCTTGAGACGAAATTTCCCGACGCAATTTTCCCAAAATTTTCCACTGTAGATACAAACCATTTTAGCTAAATTCATCAGAAGATTTAACTTGTTTGGAGATTTGTTCCTATTATCAAAAGCGTAAATGGGATTGATCACCAGTTTCGGCGGAATTTAATAAATGTGGATTTCCCAGAACTGGGTTTAGGGTGGGTGTGGGGCATACCCCAACTTTTTCGTTTGTATTTACAATCTATATTTTTTTGTTAGTTTTGTGTTTTAACTCATGTACAACAAGCGTAATATCTTTGTATTTATGATTGCATATACATCATTGTTTTAAGGGGATTTCCCGGGGTAAACCGGTAATTTTTTTTCTAGTTATGTTTGTTTTAATTTGTGTCGTATATGTTTAATTTTTTAAAAAATTTAAGGCAACTATTCCGTTTTGTTACGGAGATATCGGCGATAAAAAAATTGTTAAAAACTCGGTATTCATTTTACATTTACCCAAAAGCGGATTTTTTTAAAATTTAAGGTCAAACTAAACTGTGAGCATGTAAATTAGGCTTTCTGAAAGTTTCAACCTGAATTAATAACGCTTTTAATCACTTGCCGGTCGGACGTGGCTGTTACCAACGTTAAGAAAAAAACGAAAAAATAAAGAAATAAAATCAAAATGTGTTTCATTCAGATTCAAGGGGAACCGATAATTATGTTGTTCTTATCAATGTCAGTACGCTGTTAAAAAAATAGATTAAACTCAACAGTATTGGCAGATTGTAAAGCAAAATTGATTAACATAGAAGTGTTGTTGATAATATATCCCTCGTTCCTTCGTAGCTTGGTGTACTATTACTGCATATTAGGTTTAAAGTGGATTCACCTTTCTGTTGTTTATAGTTTATGAATATGTTCATTGCATTTCATTTGGCAAGTCTGGTACTGTGTTAGGAAGGTAGTTGGGAATATTGCATCCATGCTTGTAAAGTATTGATAATCGTCATTATCTTCAGTAATAAATGTTGTCAAAGATTCTTTATTGCCATTATTACATCATAGTTAACTATTAGCACTAATAATCAATAATCTATAGTAAGATAATCTTTTTAATGCGATTATTACATCATAATATCAATTGCTCCTTTGTACGTTCGGTATAACAATGCGTTTGTTATTGCATAAACGCTTCTTTCACCATAAACCCAATGGTCATTACTCATTAACATGTAATTGTTGGATACTTTTCTGATAAAATAATGGATCTGCAGTGGACTAGTGCTCGTTAAACACGATTATTGCGATTCTCAATTATTTGTATCGTCGCTGAATTGTATAGCGATCATCAATATATCATTGCGGTCATAAACCTATTCGTAACTCTACAGTATTTATGTTGCATATTTGTTTTGTTAATTACTTAAATATTTTCCAGATCCAAACCCACCAGCGAGTTTTACTGCCAATCCAGTTGCTGCAAACAACGAAATTACGTTCAGTTTCACAGCACCTGTAACTCCGAATGTTTTTACCTACTACACACTTACCACCAACGTAACTGGTACAACAAACACGACCATTATTTCTGCCTCCGCCCCAACGTATACATTCACTGGCGCTCTACCAAATATGTTACATGCATTTGACTTAAAAGCTGTTTCTGGAACTTTCGTTCTTCAAAGTGAATCCACTGCAATCTCCGTTACAGTTAGAACATGTACGTTATGTATGTTTATGTTTTAATATTGAAAATCACAAAAAGTAAATATATATTTTAAAATTTCCAATTGCATTAGGTATTAAGCAGGAATATAGTTTACATCTAGATATGAAAAACTAATACCTCATGACTGCTCCATTTAGATTCATTATATTTAAGAGATATACATGGTTTGTACAATTGCTCAAACAATCGTTTACAAATGCCCCATCAGTATCTAATGAAATCAAGTTGTTTAAAATTATTATTGTTTTCTCTGTGTATTGTTTATAATGATGTAATTGTTTTCACTCTGTTAAATGTCTTGCCCAAGTACGAATCCGAGTAACCAGTAGCAATATTCCATATAAACTTTCCGTTAATCGTTAGCCGCTCTGCTTCTCTGTCAAGATTTGGTGACACCTACTACAGAATATACAATGGATTCATACAATAAGCTTATTTTATTATTGCTTTTTAATTCTAAATAAATATGTTACAGTTCCCGACAAGGTGACTGCGGTCAGCAATTCTTCAGTGGCAACCACCGACACCATTGAGCTCACCTGGAGTGCTGTGAACGGCTCAGTTAGATACAGAGTGTCATGGAGCTCTGGTACTCATGGGGGTAGCCGAAATGTTAGTGGAACAACAGCAATTATAGATAATCTTATTGCTTCCACTCGATATACATTTCATGTGGTTGCTCTAAATGCTTATGGTGGTTCTGGTGTACTTTCTGATTCTATTTTCCTTAGCACATGTAAGTTTAATTTTTTTTTTATTTCCTTTTTGAAGCTTACCTATTTTTTGTCTATTATAATTTATTTTTATCCCAGTACCCAATGCTCCTGCTGCACCAAGTTTATCACCGGGAAGTGATGCAACAAACACGATTGTTGTGTCATGGACAGCACCGACTGGTGGGAACGATATAATTGATTATGTGGTTGAATGGACGGGGAATTCTACTACTGCCACGAAAGTTGAAACAGGGAATTCCACCACCCTTACCTCACTTACCCCAGGGGAGTTGTACAGCGTGAATGTCAAAGCTCGCAACAGTGCTGGGGCTGGAACTAAATCAAACAACACTTTTTATAGAACAAGTAAGTTGGCATGTGTTTCGTCCATATTGGCTTGCACAGGCATCTTGTTAAAATATAATAATTGCTTGGAACAAAAATACGTTGTTCTTATACCAGATCATGTTAGCAGGCTGTACATCAATTTTGGGCCCAATCCTAAACAGCATTAATTCATTAAAACAGAAGCTATATTTGTAATGTCGGATATCTATTGCTTCCTCGCAGCGTTTTGTAACATTACTGCGTATTAGGTTTAAAGTGGATTCACCATTCTGTTGTCAAAAGTTCCATTAATATGTTCATTGCATTTCGTATGGCAGTAAGTCTGGTACTATGTTAGGAACGTAGCCAACTTTGGGATATTTTTTATGTATTGTTATTGGCTGTAAAAGTGTTTTAAATTAATTATAATCCCAACCAATCCGGAGCTGCAACGATGCTCGTAAGGAATCGATAATCGCGATTATGGTCAGTAATAAATTGTTTATAGAGATATTTTATTGCGATTATTACATCATAATATACTATTAGCTATAATAATCCATATTTAGATTAGGATATTATTTTGCAATTTCTACATCATAATAAAAATTCTTCGTTTGTTTATTCGGTATAATAATGCGTTTGTTATTTAATAAACGCTATTTTCACTATAAACCCTATAGCTAATACTCATTAACATGTAATTGTTGGTTGCTTTTCTTATATAATAATGTATCTGCAGTGGACTAGTGCTCGTTAAACACGATTATTGCAATACTCAATTATTTGTATCGTCGCTGAATTGTATCGCGATTATCGATATACCATTGCGGTCATATTCCTATTCGTAACTCTAGAGTATTTATTTTGCATTTTTGTTTTGTTAAATACCTAAATTATTCCCCAGATCCAAACCGACCAGCGAGTTTTACGGTGAACTCAATTACTGCAAACAACGAAATCACGTTCAGTTTCACAGCTCCAATAACTCCGAATGTTTTTTCCTACTACACACTTACCACCACTGCAACTGGTACAACAAATACGACCATTATTTCTGCCTCAGACACAACTTATACATTCACTGGCGCTTTACCAAATACGAACCATGCATTCTACCTAAAAGCTGTTTCTGGAACTTACGTTCTTCAAACTGAATCCACTGCAATCTTCGTCATAGTTAGAACATGTACGTTATGTATGTTTATGTTTTAATATTAACAATCACAAAAAGTAAATATATATTTTTAAATTTCAAATTGCATTAGGTAAAAAGCAGGGATATAGTTAACTTCTAGGTATGAAAAACTAATACCTCATGACTGCTTCAATTAGATTCAATATATTTTAGAGATATATATGGTTTGTACCATTGCTCAAACAATCATTCACAAATGCACCATTAGTATCTAATGAAATCAAGTTCGTTAAAATTATTATTGTTTTCTCTGTGTGTTGTTTATAATGATGTAATTGTTTTCACTCCGTTTAATGTCTTGTCCAAGTACGAATCCGAGTAACCAGTAGCAATATTCGATATCATGAACTTTCCGTTAATTCTTACCCGTGCTGCTTCTCTGTTAAGATTTGGTGACGCCTACTACAGAATACACAGTGGATTCATACAATAAGCTCGTTTCATTATTGCTTTTTTGTTTAAATAAATATGTTACAGTTCCCGACAAGGTGACTGCGGTCAGCAATTCTTCAGTGGCAACTACCGACACCATTGAGCTCACCTGGAGTGCTGTGAACGGCTCAGTTAGATACAGAGTGTCATGGAGCTCTGGTACTCATGGGGGTAGCCGAAATGTCAGTGGAACAACAGCAATTATAGATAATCTCATTGTTTCCACTCGATATACATTTCATGTGGTTGCTCTAAATGCCGTTGGTGATTCTGGTGCACTTTCTGATTCTGTTCATTTCAGCACGTGTAAGTTTAATTTATTTGTTATTTCATATTTGTAGCTTACCCAAGTTTTTTTCTATTGTAATTTATTTTTATTCCCAGTACCCAATGCTCTCGCTGCAGCAAGTTTATCACCAGGAAGTGATGAAAGAAACACGATTTTTGTGTCATGGACAGCACCAAGTGGTGGGAACGATATAGTTGATTATGTGGTTGAATGGACGGCGAATTCTACTTCTGCCACGAAAGTTGCAACAGGGACTTCCACCACCCTTACCTCACTTACTCCAGGGAAGTTGTACAGCGTGAATGTAAAAGCTCGCAACAGTGCTGGGACTGGAACTACATCAAACAACACTTTGTATAGAACAAGTAAGTTTTAACTTGGAATGTAATACTTTCATTTTGTTTTGCACAGGTATGTTGTTAAAATACTATATTGCGTGAATACCAACTATATATTTCTTATACCAGATCATGTTAGTAGGCTGTACATAAATTTCGGGCACAATCCTATACAGCATTAATTCATTAAAACAGAAGCTATATCTGTAATGTCGGATATCTATTGCTTCCTCGTAGCTTTGTGTACCATTACTGCGTATTAGGTTTAAAGTGGATTTAACATTCTGTTGTTAAAAGTTCCTTTAATATGTTCATTGCATTTTATTTGGCAGTAAGCCTGGTACTGTGTTAGGAACGTAGCCAACTTGGGGATATTTTTTATGTATTGTTATTGGCTGTAAAAGTTTTTTAAATTAATTATAATCCCAACCAATCCGGGGCTGCAACGATGCTTGTAAGGAATCGTTAATCGCGATTATCGTCAGTAAACAATTATTGATAGTAGGGATATTTTATTGTAAATATTACATTGTAATAAACCATTGGCCATACTATTTAATAATGAATAATAGAAAAATCATTTATTGCGATTATTACATCATAATAAACAACTAGCCATAATAATTAATAATGTATAATATGATAATCTTTTATTGCGAATATTACATCATAATAACAATTGTTTCTTTGTTAATTCGGTATAATAATGCGTTTGTTATTGCATAAACGCTATTTTTACTACAAACCCAATGGTCAATACTCATTAACATACAAGTGTTGGTTACTTTTCTGATAAAATAATGGATCTGCAGTAATATAGTGCTAGTCAAACGCGTATATCGCAATACTCAATTATTTGTACCGTCGCTAAATTGTATCGCGATTATCGATATACCATTGCGGTCATATTCCTATTCGTAACTCTAGAGTATTTATTTTGCATTTTTGTTTTGTTAAATACTTAATTATTCCCCAGATCCAAACCCACCAGCGAGTTTTACGGTGAACACAATTACTGCAAACAACGAAATTACGTTCAGTATCTCAGCTCCAATAACTCCGAATGTTTTTACCTACTACACACTTACCACCAATGCTACTGGTACAACAAATACGACCATTATTTCTGCCTCAGACACAACTTATACATTCACTGGCGCTCTACCAAATATGTTACATGCATTTGACTTAAAAGCTGTTTCTGGAACTTTCGTTCTTCAAACTGAATCCATTGGAATCTTCGTCACAGTTAAAACATGTACGTTATGTATGTTTATGTTTTAATATTAACAATCACAAAAGGTAAATATATATTTTAAAATTTCAAATTGCATTAGGTAAAAAGCAGGGATATAGTTAACTTCTAGGTATGAAAAACTAATACCTCATGACTGCTTCAATTAGATTCAATATATTTTAGAGATATATATGGTTTGTACCATTGCTCAAACAATCGTTCACAAATGCACCATTAGTATCTAATGAAATCAACTTCGTTAAAATTATTATTGTTTTCTCAGTGCATTGTTTATAATGATGTAATTGTTTTCACTCTGTTAAATGTCTTGTCCAAGTACGAATCCGAGTAACCAGTAGCAATATTCGATATCATGAACTTTCCGTTAATTGTTAGCCGTGCTGCTTCTCTGTTAAGATTTGGTGACGCCTACTACAGAATACACAGTGGATTCATACAATAAGCTCATTTCATTATTGCTTTTTTGTTTAAATAAATATGTTACAGTTCCCGACAAGGTGACTGCGGTCAGCAATTCTTCAGTGGCAACTACCGACACCATTGAGCTCACCTGGAGTGCTGTGAACGGCTCAGTTAGATACAGAGTGTCATGGAGCTCTGGTACTCATGGGGGTAGCCGAAATGTCAGCGGAACAACGGCAATTATAGATAATCTCATTGCTTCCACTCGATATACATTTCATGTGGTTGCATTAAATGCTGTTGGTGGTTCTGGTGCACTTTCTGATTCTGTTATCCTTAGCACATGTAAGTTTAATTTATTTTTTATTTCATATTTGTAAATTACCTAAGTTGTTTCCTATTATTATTTATTTTTATCCCAGTACCCAATGCTCCTGCTGCACCAAGTTTATTACCGGGAAGTGATGCAACAAACACGATTGTTGTGTCATGGATAGCACCAAGTGGTGGGAACGATATAATTGATTATGTGGTTGAATGGACGGCGAATTCTGCTACTGCCAGGATAGTTGCAACAGGGACTTCCACCACCCTTACCTCACTTACCCCAGGGGAGTTGTACAGCGTGAATGTAAAAGCTCGCAATAGTGCTGGGGCTGGAGCAAAATCAAACAACACTTTTTATAGAACATGTAAGTTGGCATGTAATTTGTCCATGCTATCATGAAGTGACTTTTTGTTGGATGTTTCTATGGTTTCTTTCATCCTTAGTTGCGACCCATCCTTTGTTGCAATCTAAGCGTATAGTTGGGAATCCTTAGTTTTAATTTTGTGTTACCAATATAATAGATTAAACTCTTTATTCATAAATAAATATTTACAGATCCCAATAACGTAACTTCGGTCAGCAATTCTTCAGTGGCAACCACCGACACCATTGAGCTCACCTGGAGTGCTGTGAACGGCTCAGTTAGATACAGAGTGTCATGGAGTTCTGGTACTCATGGGGGTAGCCGAAATGTCAGTGGAACAACAGCAATTATAGATAATCTTATTGCTTCCACTCGATATACATTTCATGTGGTTGCTCTAAATGCTGATGGTGGTTCTGGTGTATATTCTGATCCTGTGCATTTCAGCACATGTAAGTTTGGTATAATTTTTGTTTCAAATTTAAAGGTTATTTAAGTTTTTTTTATCATGTTATTTTTTTGTTCCCAGTACCTAATGCTCCTGCTGCACCAAGTTTATCATCGGGAAGTAATGCAACAAACACGATTGTTGTGTCATGGACAGCAACAACTGGTGGGAACGATATAATTGATTATGTGGTTGAATGGACAACGAATTCTACTTCTGCCACGAAAGTTGCAACAGGGACTTCCACCACCCTTACCTCACTTACTCCAGGGGAGTTGTACAGCGTGAATGTAAAAGCTCGCAACAGTGCTGGGGCTGGAGCTAAATCAAACAACACTTTGTATAGAACAAGTAAGTTGGCATATCATTTGTCCATATAATTTTTTTACAAGTATGTTGTTAAAATATTATATTGCGTGAATACCAATTATATCGTTCTTATACCAAATCATGTCAGTAGGCCGTACATAAATTGCGTGCCCAATCCTATGCAGCATAAATTGATTACCACAGAAGCAATGTTTGTAATGTCGGCTATCTATTGTTTCCTCGCATGATTGTGTGCCATCACTGCGTATTAGGTTTAAAGTGGATTCACCATTCTGTTGTCAAAAGTTCCATGAATATGTTCATTGCATTTCGTATGGCAGTAAGTCTGGTACTGTGTTAGGAACGTAGCCAACTTGGGGATATTTTTTATGAATTGTTATTGACTGTAAAAGTGTTTTAAATTAATTATAATTACAACCTATCGAGGGCTGCAACGATGCTTGTAAGGAATCGTTAATCGCGATTATCGTCAGTAAACAATTATTGATAGTAGGGATATTATATTGTGATTATTACATCATAATAAACCATTAGCCATATTAATTAATTATGTATAATATGATAATCTTTTATTGTGATTATTAAATCATAATAACAATTGCTCCTTGTGTACTTTCGGTAAAACAATGCGTTTTTTATAGCATAAACGCTATTTTTACCACAAACCCAGTGTTCAATACTTATTTATATACAATTGTTAATAACTTTCTTGATAAAATAATGGATCTGCAGTGGGCTAGTGCTAGATAAACACAATTATTGCGATACTCAATTATTTGTATCGTTGCTGAATTGTATCGCGATCATCAATATATCATTGCGGTCTTAAACCTATATGCGTAACTCTATTGTATTTATTTTGCATTTTTGTTTTGTTAAATACTTAAATATTTTCCAGATCCAAACCCACCAGCGAGTTTTTCGGTGAACTTAGTTACTGCAAACAACGAAATTACGTTCAGTTTCACAGCACCTGTAACTCCGAATGTTTTTTCCCACTTCAAACTTACCACCAATGCAACTGGTACAACAACCACCTACAATATTTCCTTCTACTGACACAACTTACACATTCACTGGCGCACAACCGAATTTAAAACATACGTTCTACATCAGCGCTGTATCTGGGAATTACCCTTCTCAAACTGAATCCACTGCATTGGTCATCATAGTTAGAACATGTACGTTGAATATTAATAACTTTATTTTGACATTGATTATGTTTAACTTCTAATGTAGGCCTACTATTACAATCTAATAACATTAACTAATTAAAAATTATTAATTTATCGTAATACATTGTATATAATAATTTCATTGTTTCTACTAGACTAATTGCCTTGTCTCAATAAACATCTAAATTACTAAATGTCTTGGTGACACCTAATACAGAATACACAGTGGGTTTAAACAATATGTAAATTTATCAATGTTAAACCACATATAAACATCAATATTGCCTTTATTATTGTATCTAACTAACCATTAATCTTTGTTAAATTTATGCTTTTATATCTAAATAAATATGTTACAGTTCTCGACAAGGTGACTGCGGTCAGCAATTCTTCAGTGGCAACCACCGACACCATTGAGCTCATCTGGAGTGCTGTGAACGGCTCAGTTAGATACAGAGTGTCATGGAGCTCTGGTACTCATGGGGGTAGCCGAAATGTCAATGGAACAACGGCAATTATAGATAATCTTATTGCTTCCACTCGATATACATTTCATGTGGTTGCTCTAAATGATGATGGTGGTTCTGGTGCACTTTCTGCTCCTGTTATCCTTAGCACGTGTGAGTTTGATTTTTTTCAAATATGACTCATACATTAGTCGTATTATGTCAAGGATTACTTTTGTCTTCAGTACCCAATGCTCCTGCTGCACAAAGTTTATTATCGGGAAGTGATGCAACAAACACGATTGTTGTGTCATGGACAGCCCCAAGTGGTGGAAACGATATAATTGATTATGTGGTTGAATGGACGGCGAATTCTATTACTGCCACGATAGTTGCAACAGGGACTTCCACCACCCTTACCTCACTTACCCCAGGGGAGTTGTACAGCGTGAATGTAAAAGCTCGCAACAGTGCTGGGGCTGGAGCTAAATCAAACAACACTTTGTATAGAACAAGTAAGTTGGAATGAAATTTGTCCATATTGTTTTGCACAGGTATGTTGTTAAAATATTATATTGCGTAAAAACCAATTATATTGTTCTTATACCAGGTCATATCAGTAGGCTGTACATCAAAATATTTTGGGCCCAATCCTATGCAACATTAATTAAATAACACAGAAGCGTTGTTTGTAATGGATCTATTGTTCCTTCGCAGCAATATGTACCATTATTGCATATTAGGTTTAAAGTGGATTCACCTTTCTGTTTTATAAAGTTCCATAATTATGTATATTGTATTTCATATGGCAGTAAGGCTGGCACTGTTTTAAGAACGTAGCCATCGTAGGGATATTTTTTCAGGTATTGTTATTGGCTGTAAAAGTTTTTTAAATCAATTAAAATTGCCACCTATCCGAAGCTGCAACGATGCTAGTAAGGAATCGATAATCGCGATTATCGTCAGTAAACAATTATTGATAGTAGGGATATTTTATTGTTATTATTACATCATAATACACCATTAGCCATATTAATTAATTATGTATAATATGATAATCTTTTATTGCGATTATAACATCATAATAAACTATATGCCATAATAATTAATAATGTTTAATAGGACAATCTTTTATTGCGATTATTACATCATATTAACAATTGTTCCTTGGAAAACTCGGTATAAAAATGCGTTTGTTATAGCATAAACGCTATTTTTACCACAAACCCAGTGGTCAATATTCATTTATATACAATTGTTAGAAAGTTTCTTGATTAAATAATGAATCTGCCGTGGCCAAGTGCTAGTTAAACACGATAATCGCAATACTTAATAAATTGTACAGTCGCTGAATTGTATCGCGATCATCGATAAACCATTGTGGCCATAATCCTATCGGTAACTCTTTAGTATTTATGTTGCATATTTGTTTTGTTAAATACCTAAATATTTTCCAGATCCAAACCCACCAGCGAGTTTTACTGCCAATCCAGTTACTGCAAACAACGAAATTACGTTCAGTTTCACAGCACCAGTGACTCCGAATGTGTTTTTCCCACTTCAAAACTTACCACCAATGCAACGGGTACAACAACCAGCAACGATATTCATTTTAACGACACAACTTACACATTCACTGACGCACAACCGAATTTAGAACATACGTTCCATCTCAGCGCTGTATCTGGGAATCTATCTTCTCAAACTGAATCCACTGCATTGGCCATCATAGTAAGAACATGTACGTGGGATATAAAAAATTATTTTGAGATTACCAACTAACTTAAGTAATAAACAAGGTTATGATTAATTTTTATGCATGAACAAGTAATAACTCTTGTCTGTTCGTGTCAAATTCATTATATTAACGAGATATATATGTATTGTTTGCACAATTCCTCAAACAATCTTTTATAAAAGCACCATCAGAATCTAATAACATAAACTTATTAAAAATTATAAATTTATCGTAATGCATTGTATATAATTATGTCAGTGTTTTTGCTCGGCTAATTGCCTTGTCTAAATAAACATCCAAGTGACGAAATGTCTTGGTGACACCTAATACAGAATACACAGTGGGTTTAAATAATATGTAAATTGATCAATGTTAAACCACATATAAACATCAATATTGCCTTTATTATTGTATATAACCAAAAAGCTCCACTTTATTTATGCTTTTATATCTAAATAAATATTTTACAGTTCCCGACAAGGTGACTGCGGTCAGCAATTCTTCAGTGGCAACTACCGACACCATTGAGCTCACCTGGAGTGCTGTGAACGGCTCAGTTAGATACAGAGTGTCATGGAGCTCTGGTACTCATGGGGGTAGCCGAAATGTCAGTGGAACAACAGCAATTATAAAGAATCTTGAAGCTTCCACTCGATATACATTTCATGTGGTTGCTCTAAATGCCGTTGGTGGTTCTGGTGTACTTTCTGATTCTGTTCTCTTTAGCACATGTAAGTGGGATTTTTTTTTTCATTTCGAAGTTTTTAATCTTTGGTTGTTTTCTATTACAATTTATTTTTGTTCCCAGTACCCAATGCCCCTGCTGCACCAAGTTTATTATCGGGAAGTGATGCAACAAACACGATTGTTGTGTCATGGACAGCACCAAGTGGTGGGAACGATATAGTTGATTATGTGGTTGAATGGACGGCGAATTCTGTGACTGCCACGATAGTTTTATTAGGGAATTTTGCCACCCTTACCCCACTTACCCCAGGGGAGTTGTACACCGTGAATATAAAAGCTCGCAACAGTGCTGGGGCTGCAGATAAATCAAACAACACTTTGTACAGAACAAGTAAGTTGGCATGTAATTTATCAATAATGTTTACGCAGGCATTTTGTTCCGCTGTTAATACGTTTTTTAATTTTAAACCATCTTTTGCTTTATGATTTTTAATGTGTTTTTTGTTAAATACTTAAAATTGATCTCCAGATCCAAACCCACCAGCGAGTTTTACAATGAACTCAATTACTGCAAACAACGAAATTACGTTCAGTTTCACAGCACCCGTAACTCCGAATGTTTTTTCCTACTACACACTTACCACAAATGCAACTGGTACAACAAATAAGGTCATTATTTCTGCCTCCGCCCCAACGTATACATTCACTGGAGCGCAACCCAATACGAACCATGCATTCTACCTAAAAGCTGTTTCTGGAACCTCCGTTCTTCAAACTGAATCCAGTGCAATCTCCGTCATAGTTAGAACACGTGAGCCATATTTAGTTGTATATTCTTGTGGTATGTCTTTCTTTTATACAGAAGATCTAACAAGTTGCACCCAAAATTCCGGAAGATGTTAAACTTATTATTATTAAAACAAATAATTATTTTTGTTAAGATAAATAAATTGTAATTATTGTGTCTTGTTTGTTAAGTCACCTTACCTTCATAATGATTGTAATATTATATTTATATTTGTTACTGCGGTGTATTAATACGCATGTAGTGGGTGTTTTTTAAACAAACATTTCGAAGTGATATGGATTCCTGCGTGTCTCAGCTAAACCTTTTTTTCTGAATATCGTGGTTGCTTAGAGTGCTTTGTTTAAGCATTGTGTTTAATATATAAATTTTCAGAAAATGTCAAGGATGTTAAAACAATATTCAATTTTATGTTTTTTAATAGATCCTGTGAATACTTGCCCATCGGAGTGTGAAGGGTGTATGGGTCCATGTTCTTTAAGCTCAACTGGAGGTTGTGACTGTTCCTGCATCGGTGGCTACTTTCCCACTCAATTGAATTGTCAACCAGGTGCCACAAAACCATACAGCCCCCAACTTCATTATTAACCACATGTTGTTTTTCAAAGTTGTTTGCAGAGAGGAAACATTGGTTCACCCAACTTTGCTGATAGACGTCATGTTTCCCATCTCACAAGCTGGATTCCAAACCTCAAGTATAGAGAGATGTGGGAGCGAAACTGTGAACAGTAAGCATGAATGGTTGGCTAGCCTGAATGATAAAATTTAGTTTGGTTACTTACGTCTACTCCCACAGGCACAATTCATCAAAATCAATTTCAGAATATTTTATGGCCACAGTCAGATTACTGGAGCTATTTTACTGTTTTGTAATTAATGGATTGATTACCTTACATTTTTTAAAGCCAACAATTTCACGCAAAGTTTGTTAATTAATCCAACCTATTGCCAAGGGTTTGGTTTTAATCTCGCAACATTTCAAGTGTTCGATATTAACCACTAAAATATTGCGCTTCACAGGTGGCAAACCATATGGAACTCGAAGTTGTTTATTGAACGGAACTTCCACTACTCCAATTTGGTTGACATCGTGTGACAGGGGAATACAGGTGTGCAGAACCGCCATCCCTTTATACCTTCACCGTCTTAAATGTGTTTAATCCAACCAGAATATTGCCAATGTCACCATAACTTCAACCGAGGAAAGAGTAGCGGTCGCAAACGATCTTGAAGTTCTAACATCGAACCCAGAATCACTGAGCTCCGATGATGTCAATAACACTGTACAAGCTCTAGATAATGTCCTGGATGTACCAAGCATAACACAAGAGGTTCGTCATATTACTTTCATATTTTCCGCAGTCTAGTTTTTTTGGAGAGATTGCAGTGTGCTGTGTATTCTTCGCCATTGATATAACACCCGACAATAAACTAGTAACGAAACAACGCAATTTTTGCATTGAAATTGTTTTATTTGGAATTGACCATAACTTCACATGAACAGGTATCACTTTCAGTTGTGACAGTAGCGAGTAACATGTTGAATGTGCCTGATGATGTATTCGTTGCCAGCACTGGAACTGAGAGGTATTGTCTCTGTCTAGATAGAATTCAAAATGATTAAAGTTTCTATCAGATTGTTGACGGCCATTGAATCTGTTGGAACGAAGGTTGAACTTGATGAGAATGGAGTTTATGAAGCTGTGACATCTAATGTCGGTATAGCTGCAATTCAACCTGCTGTTGGTACCGGTGAGTATAACAAGTGGTGTCAAATATTGGAACAAACATTTGAATTCTGTAATAGTTATCATGCGAAGTGCATTTGGAGTTGACAACCTCCCAACCAACTCCGACCTGGGCTTTCGTTCAGACCAAGTTCATCTTTTCGGCAGTGGAGCACCAGATAACGTCACTGGTTCTATCTCGGTGCCAAACAGTGCAGGTTGTCAGTCTAAATCTTTCCTATCTTAACACTAAGTTTTGTTTAAAAATGTTGTCTACCACACGCATTTCATGTGTGTTTGCATAAGACAAGCTACAAACTAATCTTGGAAATGGACCAAATGTATTAATTAAATAATTTTATATTGGTATTTAATAATCTGACCTTTGGTAATTATGGCCCCCATCTAAAAAATGGGACATATTTTTGTCATTGTTTTTTTTCTTTTTTTCTTTGTTTTTCATTAAACGCCTGACCGGCATGGCATGTCTCCCCGACATCTACCAGAAGGGATAATGGAATTGCAATAAAACTATGTAATTTTTTAGACCACATGGTCTAGATTTGCCAAAAAATAAAAATTTTAGAATATAAATTTCGGGGAATTCTCCTGAAACGTTAAAACGACAAACATTTTGTATTAAATTAGCTTTATTGGGGATAGCGCTTGATTGGCGGCTTCAATTTTGGTCAGATTTGCTGGAATTAGTGCTTTAGCCGCTACTTTGTTCCCCAGAAAAAAAGAAAAACAAAAAACATTACATAAAAATAATAAATTACCTAAAGTTAAGATTTGTTCCTAAATTATGATTGTGACAGGCAAGTCATGTCGCCTCGATATCTACCAAAAGGTTAACTTTATCGCAATGAAACTTTGTTTATTATTAGAGCACATGGTCGAGATATGAAATAAGCAAAATGTTGGGTGATAAATTTAGGAAAATTTCCATAGGCCTTTAAAGACCAAAACGGTATTCCAAAAGAAAAGCATTACGTAGGGAAATAACCTAAAAACGAAGATACGTTCCTAAATCATGATTGTAACAGGAGTCCATATCCCCGTGACATTTCAAACAAGGAGTCGCCAAAACAGATTGAAGGAGTTGTTAGATAACATGTCCTAGATATGTGAAACAGAAGATTATGTTATAAACCCAGTGAAAATCCCCGAATCCGTAAAAACTAAATCGGGCTGTTTTAGAAATTTAGCTTCCTTTCACCAAAGACAAGATGCACATGTAAAAAAATGATTTGGTAACCGGGAAGACTCATGCGTTTATGCTTGCAGAAAACAAAAACTATTACAGTCGAGTTAAAACTCTCGTGGATTGTAAGACAACATTGACCTGACGTGCACATATCTGACAATAACATATATTGTGTATTGAACATGGATAACAAAATCGGATTGTTAACTCAGGGACCCATTTGTTTTTGCTTGCAGAAACAAACTATAAACTCGGTGTATAAAATGTCGGTTAGGGACCCTGCCGTGCATAAACATCATACGCATACAAATACTGTGTTTTACGAATGAATGTGCGGATAAAACACTAGTGGTTAGGACATCTCCTTAATTTATACTTGAATTTGTAAATCCATCTTTGTAACTTGGTGCAATTTGATATAAACTAGAAAACCTACCTTGTTTTAGCATTCAACAATCTTGGAACGTCAGAACGCATCAGCTTTCTTGCGTTTTCAAACGACAGGTTGTTTATATCTCCAAATGGTACATACGATGATGTCAATTCTGTAGTAATCTTGTCAGCTACAATTGGACAAACCTCCGTCACAAATTTGGTTGATCCAGTCATAGTTCAACTTAGGACTAATATGGTGGGTTAATTTTTTTCGTTGTTGAAATATGTAATTGTAATGAGCTCTTTTCCTTGACGTTGATTTCAAGACATAAGAGACTGAAGTTTTACCCGTAATAAACACAACCGAAACAACACACAGATTAATACCTTGGATTGGATCTAAACATGCATGATTTCAACCATATCATTTTGGACAGCATATTCGGTTAACAAAGAGATTAAACTTTTATCTTAACACAGACCTTAAACAATGGAAGTGATGATAGATTATCATCATCTTGTGTGTTTTGGGACGAAGGTAATCAAAGTTGGACGAATGGTGATGTCGATTCTAAAGTTGAAGAAACTTCCGACTCCGTTGTTTGTCATTTCAACCATCTCACGAATTTCGCTACTTTACTGGTTTAAAAACACTTTTTACTTCGTTTGTAATAGCCTAACGCATGATAGCTTCCAATGTATTTTCGACTAGATAGCTTTTTGCGTTACCTTTTAACCGAATCGAAACTGGTCGCTATCGATTGGTTTTGTCCCTAGCCTAAGCACTAGCGTTCATCGCCTGGACACAATGATATATTACGCCTTTCTGAAATTGAAGGAAGGTCCTAAATATAAACGACTAACTACAAAATTTCCGGAAACTCGACGGTGGGTGCGCTGTAATCTGACCATTGGTCATTGTTAACGTTTTCCCATTCACCAGGATAAACATGAATATGAATAGTTTAGTTTAGTTTATTTTTTGTTTCCGCGATGAAAACATAAATCAGAATTTTTGAAAAAAAAATTGGAAAACGGGAAAAATCGGCAAAACGACAGTCGTTAGAACACGTCTAAAAAACAAGCAATAAATTATTAAAATCCGGTAAAATTAGACGTGGCCGCTGAACCCAAATAACAAAATAAAATAAGATAACACTAAGTCTCGAAGAAAAGTGTGCGGTAAAGTATTATCATTATAATAAGTAACCAACGCAATAAATTACAACATTACCAGGCTCGAGATGATACTGGAGTAGTAAACACCAAGGCGTTAGACATCGTATCAATTGTTGGAAGTTCAATTTCAAGTTTTTGTCTCCTTCTCACAATACTGAGCTTTGTATGCGTTCCGTAAGTTTGGCAACATATATGGTTAACCACGTATACTTTAAATGTGTGTTTTAGTATAATACACTTTTATTTATTCACTTACTTATGACCTATGTATAAAATAGGTTACACACTGATTGACTGGTTTCTTTAACGTAAACATTTATTGCGACCCTTGTGTCTATAATGCAATCAAACGTCTTTAAACTAACACGTAGACAACTACACTAATAACAAATATGACAGACATAAATTCCATCTTTAATTTGCAGCAAACTCCGGATTGGTGGGAGATTAAGAGGAACGGTCCTTCTTATAAACCTCTCGATGGCACTATTGCTGCTTAATCTGCTTCTCATATTCAGCGAGCAAAGTTTTGTTTATTCATCACCGGATTCATGTTTGGCTGTCGGTGTTTTACTTCATTTCTCTCTTCTGGCGTCGTTTGCCTGGATGACTGTGGAAGCGGTTAACTTGTGTCTCGTCATCGTAACGGTATCGACAACTTTAGTTCATAATAGCATTATGACTGTTCTGGTTATAACTTTATACAACATATATATATTAATAATTTAACTTTTATCCATTATATTAGTCTTCTTGTGGTGCTACTAATGACTTTCCTGTTTAATTAGCAATAAGATACTTAATTAAATACCACAAAGAGTGTTTGTGTTACGAACTAACATATTCCAACTAAACACAGCCGTTGTACAACCGTACCCACGTGAACGAGAAAACCGTGTTCATCGTGTCACATATTTGGGGTTGGTTTGTTCCAAGCTTATTTGTGGCGATCACCTGTGCAGTGGACGTCAATCTTTATCGAAGGGGAGACCACGATGGAGAGTGAGTGTGTGTTTGATACTTACATTCATATGATAAGGCAAAGAAGAGAACATAAGATAGAAATCACAGCCTTGATTCCTATATGTGAATTGATCGTTTTAATGCTGCGCCACCCACCAAAATGAGACATTGTATACGTTATTTAATATTTATCGTACCGAACCCACAACCCATGAACCTCGTTCTAATCTCCCTACATACATCCTGACGTCATATCAGTTATATGTGACATCAAGTTTCTCTTGTGTTAAGTGTAACTTCCACTTCATACTTTCACAGATGCTGGATGCAACCCGACATGGTTCTATATCTTGTCCTCATCCCTATGATCATTGTATTGACGTTTAATTTCATTGCATATGTCGCTGTTCTGGTTGCTTCAGTCTCTGCAAGTAGAGTGAGAAAGGTTGGTGCAATTTGTTAGAAGTTGAAAATATTTATTTAATTTATGACAAATATGTTTTGCAGACCCGTAGTAATTCAGTCTCACAAAAAAGGCAAGCAGTCATGTCCGTGTCTCTCTTTGTTCTTCTTGGATTGACCTGGGTTTTTGGGTTTGGAATCACGGGAAATAGCGATTCTGCTGTAGCATTTGGATACATCTTTGCTGTTCTCAACTCTCTTCAAGGTATGTCTTTCGTCTAGTAACTTATCTTTTCTCCTGGTTTCAGCAATAGTCTGTTTGTAAACGCAATCTTCATGTTTGTGATACCATGTTGTCACATATGAATGTAGAGAAACCCTCTTACATGAATGAGCATTGGGTGTATTTAAAGCAACAAATGGAATACAACAAGAAATAAACCTCATTATACTGTAATCTTGACATTAAAGGTTTTTTCATCTTCTGTGTGTTTATTGTCCGCAACAAAACGGCAAGAAGGGAAATCCAAAGTCACATCACAACTCGATCGTCGGGAACTCAACAATCAACTGGAAATACCAAGTCAGTTAGGGAGTTATTCTATGCGTTTGTATACCGCATTATCTTGGTTTTAAACGGATTACTTATATAGTTAAGCAAAGCTCCATGATGTTGTAGCGTGCCCATGTACAAGTTGATAGGCACGTGTATTTCAAAGCCCCTTCCCTGTCAGAACTGACCTCACACCTTTCAAATAAATACTCGTAAATATTTCAGATTGCGACGTCCAATTGAAACGCCTTTCCGAGGCACAAAAGGAAGTTACAAACCAAGACATACTGACGCAACAACATCCACGCAAGTGTTCTTTATTATATATAATTATTTATATCTCCTAAATTTGTACCCACCTATGTATTGCTTGTAATATACCTCAAACTTTTCTTCAGGACTCGTTTGAGATTAATATTTTGTTAAAATTAATTTTGACTTTTCTTTTTGCCGTCTTTTTCTCTCCCTGAAGAATTTGTTTTATTTGCTGGTTTTTAGTATCCTACAATGGCAAAATGAACTAACCTATAGTTTGTTAAGTTTTTTTTTACAAGATCATAAAACTAATCATAAATATGAATCTTTAAAAGATGAAAAATCTAACAGTTTTTAAATCATGTCAATGTGTTAATCATTAAAATATGAGAAAAACACCTTGTATTATATTTCAGTTGGCAAAGTTCACGTGAGAGAATAACCCGAGGTCCCAGAGCATATTACAATCCGACAAGCACAAGCGATGCAACGATTTCTTCTCAAGTGTTTTCTGATATTTGAAATGTTTCTTTTATGTTAATAATGCACATTTGTACTTAAGTCGGTCGCTGGTTTCCACATGATCGTCATTTTTGCCTGTTTGTCGCTTCAGACTAGTTTTTTCAGTATTATGTACTTGGGACATGTACAAAAAAAATGTTTACTTTTTCTTGGTGCCTTTTTTCTATCTTTTAAATGTGTTTTTTGTTTCACCTATATCACACTACAAAATCCCACAAGTGTTAAGGTTTGACAATTATTTCGTCTACGTTTTTTTTGTTATATATGTAAAGTAAACTAGATTTTTGATCAACTACGTTGCACATACCTCTATCACAAAGCGTTTAACGCACCTTAAATCTAAAATATTTGGTCCTAGTAGGAATAAAACGCATTGGATATGCTACATTCATTCTTTTTAGCTTGCACTTTACTTTCCTTAAGCGTATTTGATGTTGTAAACATAAAATATATTTTTTTATCAATATGGCTCCGGTCCGTATTTTCACTTGACAGGGGTAGTTTATTAAAACTTTGACATACTTTTTAGTTGAACGACCTCCTTTGTCTTTGAGAAGCGAAACTGACAATTTATCGAACACTTAAGTTATAAAGCTTATGTTGCAACCACGAAACGATGCTGATTCGGGGGACAGTCACCACCCAAAAACTGCAAAATGTCTATTACAAACTTTTGTCTATTTTCTCGAAATGGCTAAATCAAAAATCGGAAAAAAACGCTATAACCATCATTGTAGCACATAATAAATTCAAAATTTACACAAGGAATACAAAAAATTAAAATTGTCTCCATATCATGATTATGACAGGCATTCTATGTCGCCCCGCATCTCTAACAAGGAGTCGTCAAATCGGAATAAAACTTTAAGAATTGTTAGATAACATGACCCAGATTTGTAAAAACGAAAATTTATGTACTAAACTCAGGGTAATTCCCCAAAGCCGTAAAAACTAAATCTGACTATTTTAGGAATTTGATTTCATTTAACCTTCAGTGGTTTAAAACAAAATGCACAAATAAAGAATCCAATACAGCTGGGCCAGTTGCGACGGGACATCGAAAATATTAACAGGATAGGATAGGATATTCCTCTTTATCTTCGTCATTAAAAAAAACACGTCGCGCCCGGATATACGACGTCTACAACCAAAAAATACAATTGCAAAAACGTTACCATAATTAGACAAGAAATCTATGTGAAATCCGAGTGATGCACGGATTTATACGCATTTGATGCTGGTGACACACAGCCAAAATAATAGGAAAAACACCGCAATTGTAGAATTTGATATTTTTTGAAAGTACATATATAATACTACATTAGCATATATGATTTAAACTGTATAAATGTAGCATAAACAATCACGAGTTTGAATATAACCGGGTATTGTGACAGATCAATCAATGTACAACACGCAATTTAAACACAAACAGTTTTAACATTTTTACGTTAAATAATAATTAATATGCATAGTTTGTGCAGTGATAAAACAACTGGGTCTGGTATTTAAACATTGCATGTTTAGACCGCACAATTTCATTTGCCACTGATATCCACTCTGTTGATGAGCAGCGCTACATGATTCGCATCGACATTTTAAAGAATGTGGATGTTTTTTTCTGGGTTGTTGCTTGGGTTGCTGGAAGTGGTCAGTTAGTTCGTTGGTAACACAAACATGTAACATTGTGGGTAAGTATTATGACTGTAGGTAACCAATTTTGATTTAAAAAGTGTGCCTCAAACATATTATAATAGTAATTTGCCTATTTCCTAAATCTATATTCACAGATTTGACCTCTACATGAGATAAATCATAAAAATGTTAAGAAAACATTGTATTAAATGTATATTGAATAAATGTATTTAAATTGAGCCGGAGGCCGGAAGTTGCCGCACTGGAAGTGCTGGCTAATTTTATCGCATCGTTTTTATACCGCTGTGGTGTTGCGTGGTTGATGCGAATAAAAGTACTTTTACCTGAGCCACATCATTGAATGACGATAGTTAGCATCCGGTGCCTCGTGCGGTGCAGGTATGTTTATAATGTGTCAACCAATTTAGGATTTGCACGGCGTTCGTATAAGCAAAATGGAGGAGAAAACGTATGCACGGATTGCACATAAGCTCTCGAAGTTTAAGAGACCTAACGGCTTTGAAAAGTTTCCACCTCCTTGAAAAAGTCCTTATTAAAGAAACCGACAGAAAGAAATATATTTTTACATGAATAGACAGGGAAAATTTATTAAATCGGCTAATTTGTTTTAAAACAACTGAAAGATATCTCTTCCCTTTATTTATTTAATCAGTTTAGTTTACATGTTTTCTTAATGTCTATGCTAAAACATTTTAATCTCCCTCATAAATGTTGTACGTAACAATGGGAGTTTGTGTTGCAATCGCCTATCCTAGATCGCATGACATAAGATTCTTTCTTTTTAAATTAGTTACTGTATAAGCTGCAGTGTACCATTTTTCCTATGATACCGCATTTTCAGTACCGATAAAAACATAAAGTTTGGTAAGTGAGTGCTACGTATAATTTACGCTTGACTCGTAAAGTCAACTAATTTGGTTCTTTTATTTACCATGGAAAACGAATAATCGTCTTACCCTCATCATTTCCGTATTATTCTAACAACTATTCTCGACCATATTAACCGCACTCCTCCGTATCACTTGTATCAACCCTTACCTCCAATTATTACCATAATACATAAACTATGTTTTTAATACAACAATACGCGTAGTGTACACAGAAGAAACTAAACAAATGTGTAGTTCTATTTATGAGAATTGTAACTGTTTTGAAACAGTATTCTTTCAGACACGTGCAGCCTCAGGGTTTGATGGCTTATAGCTTGTACAAGAAAACAGCATGTTTCACTTTTTAACTGCGCATAGAATACAATGTTGCTAAACCGTGTTGCAACGACGACAGTCGCTTGCCCACAACAATACTTTAAACCAAGTCTAATATGGTCATCAAAACCAAAAAATTGCTTTTCGTTTTTTGTCCGTGGTTTCCCTTTGCCATTTCATTCTCGGTTGCAAAGTGCGTAACAACTTTTTTTTCCAACGAGACCAAAATTGATTAGTCAGATACTCTACCCCTCTACACCGTCGGTTCACGTATACACATCGTCCTCTTTAAAAGCTCTTTGGGGGCTGAAAGGCGTCCTCTTCTGTAATGTTAGGTTATGATTTAGCGTTAATGGTTTTGGACTTGCAGCTCCGATTATGTTCCCTTTGTCGTTGTGCGGCTGTTTCACCAATTTAGAGAGTCGAGGTGGACTTGTTATTTTTGTTTTCGATTTAACGTTCTTTCGTAGGCCTGTGTCCAATCTTCCGTTAGTGTCGGTCGTATAGCAACGATGCAAAATCTTTGCATTACTTCCTGGCACCCAGCTTCCAACAATTCCCCAGCCTTGAGCCGATTTTGGATTTTTACAATAGGGTTGTGGGTACAGTAAACGTGTAACGAAGGTAAGTGTGTACGCTTGCATATTTTACATGTAGCACGGTGTGTACACTCTCTTGAAATGTGGTTATCGCTAGAACCTCACCCATAACACAAATTACTTATTCGCAAAAAATCCTTTCTATCACATAAACGTAATAGAATGAATGCATTGCAATGGTTGAGACCATGATTGTAACTTTTGCAATATGTGCAGTTCCAAGTTTGCGAGCAGTCACTAACTTGTTGTTGTAGATAATACAATGATTCACTTGACGTGTTGTACAAAGACTTAACCGGCCCGCCCTGTGCGTTTTCCCGCCGATCCGTTAAGCCAATTCTTTGTAATTCCGGGATATTTTTGTCGTTCTGATTGTAATGTACGAACCAAAAAAACTAGTATTTTTTGTGGACTCTTATGAACAGTAACACATTTTTACACAATGTCAGTCAGTGTAATGGTAAAAATGTAAAGGAATGTCGCAATAAGTAGACGAGAAATTTATGCACAATCCGAGTGATGCACGGATTTATACGAATACCAGTGATGTCCGAAAATGGTAGAGGAAACCACGCAGGCGAGAAAGAACGTCGTGAAATTTTTTCCAACAGAAGTCCTCGACACAGAAGAAGAAAATTTAACGGGAGCGGAATTGAATAAAAGATTGGAAGAAAAACCGAGAAAAAAAAGAAATCGTATGCTAGTTATCAATTGGCCTTGGTATGATTTTAGAATTTTGTACTTTTTAACAGCACATATATAAAATTAAAATAGCATATTAAATTTAAACTGTATAATTGTAGCAATAACAAATCCATTTGGTATTTAAACATTAAATGTGTGGGAATCAGGCTTGGGTTTGCGCCTACTCCTGTAGCTAAATCTGGCATGAGGTTCCCCAACTAACAGACCTCAGCCAAGACTAAAATAGCTAGCAATCCGACTCCAAACAAAAAGTTTCTTTATTGTTATATTGCAAGATGATACAATACAATGCATACAATTAAACTGGTTCGTAATACATGCTTGGAGACTCCAAGCAGGCAGTGCTTGGGTCTGCATTTCAGAACGCGTTTTTGATAATAATATAATACAATGCGTTAATACACCAAAACTTCTTGCCACGTTATGTCGCAATGTGGGGAGGATTATAAAGGAAGTAGGCCTACTGTTTTGGGGATTATAGCCGGTTTACAGGAAAATGATTGACATGAGAAACAGCCGTGCGCGCACTAAACGCACGCTTTTACAATTTTAACATCACTTAATATAATAAGCAAAAAAGATTACAAAAGCCGCGAATGTCACTACAAATGTTTTCATTCTTTTCAAAATTTCCTTTTTAACCAATAGTCAGTTTTTTGCTGAGCAGCGCTGTATTTTCCAAAGTGGAATTCGTAATATGAACAGTTGTGATGTTGCCTGGGTTGCTGGAAGTGGTCGGCTTGTCTATTGGCCCTGTGGAAAAGAACATAAACAACTTAAAGTTTAAGGTTATCACTATTAAACTTGTTCATGGATGTCGCCATAGCCTGCGAGGTACCATGTCACAAGATTACAATGGAAATAATATATTAGTTTTTGCCTGAAACAAGTTAAACAATTGGTTAAACTACAACAAGAATATTACATACACCATTATCGACTTTTATCCAAAGGGGTTAGTTTCGAACTTGTGACTAGCTAATTGGATGTGTCTTTGGGCAAGACACTTACCACATATGTCCTGGAACCCAATGAATTAACAGATTGTATTAAAACCAAAGCATTATGTATAGCACACTAAAACACTGCCGTAAAGATGGTTAACCAATTATGGTGACATTTAAAAGTCAGTATGTGTTAAACACCATAAAAACAGGGTCTTCTACATTGTCGAGTCAAAATATACATGAATTATTATACTTAGTTTAAACAGGAACTCTCTAGTTTCATATTTGTTTCGCAATGTCGCTTTTAAATAAACACTTTTGTCCGGAAGCTCTTCAATAAAGAAAGGTGTGTGCTGATTACACTTTGTAGTTAAGTCAGCATGATTTATTTCCGTAGATGGAGGTCTGATTTTAATTGTCTTAGGTGGTTCGTCTTCTTCTATTTTCAATGTTAAATCTTTCGTCGCCCTAAAAAAGATGTTGATAGTAATGCAATTAATCTGGTTGACAACATTCAAGCGATTTAACATTAAAAAGAGTAACTTACGAAAAACGGTGATTATGACTGGTTAAATAATTTCCACTAAGTTGTTCTGTGATAAGGTCAAGGTTGTAATGAATAGCCCAAACTAACTCTGTTTCGCTTCTCATGTATATACTTGACACAATATCTATCTTTCCTTTGATCCAATTCAACAGGCCTTCATACCTGAAAAGCATGAAAAAGAACTAAATTTTCAGACAAATTGCTTAGTGGGTTATAACGTTGCTCTGAGGAGAAATGTTGTGGGAATAAAACTGGTCGCTCCCTGATGGTCGGTTGTACGTCCTGTGACAACGCATTTACTGGGCATCGCCTAAACACAGTTAAAGAAACTATTCAATTATACAAAACAAACTAGATCGTTTAACCTGATGGCAAGAGTAATGTAATCTGATGATTACCAGTGATTACGACGCGTTTTCCCATGACTTAGACATGAATATCCTGTCCGATAAGTGAATAATTAAAATCTCGGAAATGCGTAATCTTACCAGGAAAAATGGTTGGTTGCAAACACCAGTGTACGACCAATGTATGACAGGTCAGTTTGAAGAATGCTCCAATTTATTCCATCTTCGCTTGTTTGAATCTGGGATATAAAGGATTAAATACAATTAAATACCAAATTTATAATTTTATCAACAAAATAAAGTGCCAAGTTGTATAGTGTCAGGAATTTAAGAGCTGGGTTGTATGGTTTTTAATTATAGTGCCAGAAAATGTGTCAATTCATGTATATTCAGACCCAATATTAAGGAAGTGCATTTTAATTGTGGATCTTTGGTAGACAGTTTAACAAATCTTATTAGTCAACCGTTGTTGAACATTCTTACCCTTATTATATACTCATATAAGTGATCACTCTTTCATTTTTTTTAATATTTAATTATAATATTGTAACTGAACCTTGCATTCAGCCAGTAATTCTTCATCCAAAATATAATGGGTTTGCAAATAGATTGTGACGGGAAGTTTGAATTCCAGTGATGGCGGCTCACATCGAAGAGTTGGAGTTAAAATTCGTTTTGTCTGGAAATATTAAACACTTTTATTTGTCTGTATGATTAGCTTAGCAGATTGGAGCTCTGCCTCTCAATCCAACGATTATACTATTAAAACTGGTCATTGGCTAGTCATTTGGAAAAAAAACGATGGTTAAATTAACTAAACCATTGTGTAAAAAAACACTGCAATTGCTCCAGTAACATGACTATGTTAATGCACAGTGCAGAATTTGCATTAAAATATCTTTGTTGGTAAAAATAAGAACTGTTCTAGTAACCTGATTATCGAGATCCAGTGATGCAGTGAGTGTTATATGGATATCCTCATCAAGTGCACCAGCAGGGACAATCAATGCACATCCTCCCAACCACTATTGTCCCTCCCTTTGGTCCAATTGTTTTAGAGGTTGGAACAAGTAATTCAGTTGTTGGTTTTGTTGTTGTTTGAACTAGTGATTCAGTTGTTGGTGCTGTTGCTGTTTGCATAGAGCATGCAAAAAATATTGATTGATCTGTTATCTTCAAATCCTAATGGAAAATATTAATTATTTAAAAATAATAATCACATGCAATAATAAATTGATCAAGAAATAAAATAGCAATTTTTAAAATATTGTTACAATATAATAAAGATTTGATTCAATCACTTCTAAATAATCATTATAATTTCATCTAATGTGTTATTAACACAGATTTACCTGTGGATGAGAAAGATCTTTTACAGCTTCATTCATTATAGTTCGACTTTTTTCAGACAGTTTGTTGCACTTTAAATCTAGTTCTGATATGTTGCCAAGACAACTTGCCAACAATTGCATTGTGTTGTCATTCAAGATATCCACCGTCACTGCTAATTTGATCTGTGTGACAATGAAAATTTGTAATAAAAAAATCTAGTAATAATGCATTATATAGTTTACTTATTTCTTTATTTATGTTTTTTTGTTTTACATTTCACATAATTCATTCTATTATACGAACAATATGTTACCACAGCGATAATTTATGATAACAGTCTCATACCACAATAATAAAACTGAATTGTTGGTCAAAATAATTATGAACCTCGTTTACCATGTTTGGCCGTTCAGTGATAGCTTTGCTGATATCACCCATAAAGTCACTTAAATGTTTGCAATTCCTCAGCCTAAGATCATCGATGTGTTGGATGTGGAATAACAAATACTCGGTTATATCTCTCATGTCTGTACCCCGCAACTCTAACTTCTTGATCTGAAATTACAAATGGGCCATAATAAAAATTCTTAGAGACACTACGTAAATCAAAGAAATTAAAAATAGTATTGAATACTTTAATTTGTTTCTTAATCCATTTCAAATACTAACCCTAATATGTGGTTGTGCTTGTAAACCGCGAAGAAAGACGACAGTTTGTGATGAGTCAACAGCTTTCACTATCAAGTTGTGCGGTGCAGAGCATGTTTTAAAAGCAAATACAAGGTTTTGGACTTCAATATAATTACTTGGAACTGTCATTTCAATGTTCGTTGGCAGGGATTTTTCTATTTGTTTCAATACTTCTTTATTAACCCAGTTCATGCACCCAACCAAAGACTTTGGCGTAGTCTTTTATTTAAGCCAGGCTTTTCATGATCAAATGTTTTACTAGAAATCATATCCAGAAGCTTTTCTTTTTTCTTTGCAACATCTTTGAATTCAGAAGTTGGGAAGTTGAGCTGAAGATCTTTATAAGATGATGGGTTGCAGAAGCCAAACAAAAATTTTGTAACATTTTCCCACTGAATTTCTTCAAATATAAAGTCATATCTCTGGAAATGTTCATATGGCATAAAGAGCATCATGTGAATGGCTGAGAGAAACTCTTGCCATATAATGTGGGAAAAATAACTTCGCTTATGTCCTTCTAATATTTTCATTCTCATGCCTGATGCTTTGTCAACATATGTGTGCATGAAGTTATTGGCCATTGTTTTTTTGATGTTTACTTTGATGAAGTCCTTTTTATTAAAAAACAGTTTTTGTTTTTTATATCCGATAAAAGCAAGTTGACTTAATTTAACCAGTTCCAAGCTGATTTGTTCTTCCGTCATGTTCGATTTCAAATGCTCAGAAGTCAAGTAGTGGTTTAGTGCATAGATTAAGACTTCGGTCATTGAGTTGATCCTTTTGCCAGTAGATAAACAAATAAGAAGGTAAGCCATGATCAGAATGCAGATGACAGGAACATAACACAAAGCAAAAAGATTAGGTCGTTCCTTCAGAAATTTTTTGATTTCAGGATACCTTTCACCACAGATCTGTGTTCCGAGTTTATCTATGGCATCTTGATCAAGGCCCAGCACTTCAAGAACGAAAGTTGGTCGGCAATAAGGGTGTATCTGATAGAACTGACCTGGTCTAGAAGTCACAAGCTTCACAGCATTGGGCAGGAGAGTTCCATTAAACAAGTTCTTGATTATGTCCACCGGTTTTGACTTTCTATCCAAGGGACAGGTTTTAGGTATTGCAGAGAAATTGGCTGCAGCTTCATCCAAACCGTCCATCACAATGACAACATTTGGATTACTATTCAACTTATTTATCAACTCTTTGTTTTCCTTGTCGCAATGAAGCCAGTTGCTCAAGTTGTCAGTTAGAAATTGGAAAGGTGTAACTTTTTCATCAAAGTTAACATTTTTTATTGAGATGTAGAACAAATATTCTGTTTCTGGTAGAATCATCTTATCCAGTATGGATTTGGTAACCATCTTGCTGGTTGTAGATTTTCCGATCCCGCACTGTCCAGTCAACGAAATAGTGTTACCATGTCGTTTGATATACTTTGCTTTAGCTTCATCAGTTGCAAACTTTGGTGCAGCTCGTGTTGCAGTTTCTTTAGCTCTTTTAAAGATTTGGTTAATTGCGATTCCATGGATATCAGGTTTGTGCAACACTGGAAAGTGCTGCGGTTTAACCACTTCCTTCCAGTCAAAATCATCACCTTGAAAAACGTGATGTTGAACAACTTTGGAGATTTGAAGTTTGACTCTCGTAATTTCACGTTCGAGTTGAATCGGTAAGACAGTTTCTCCAACAACTTCATTTGCTCTGACAATTAATTTGTTTTGCAATTCTTCAGCTGTAATAAAATAAAGGAGTCCAAACAAAACACATCTGTTATGTATTTGATAAAAAATCTATCCTACTCACATTTATGACAAACCCAAAGCCACTATCATACTCACACTTATGACGAACCCAAGCCACTATCATACTCACACTTATGATGAATCCAAAGCCACTATCATACTCACATTTATGATGAACCCAAGCCACTATCATACTCACACTTATGATGAACCCATGTCACTATCATACTCACACTTATATAGAACCCAAGCCACTATCATACTCACACTTATGACGAACCCAAGTCACTATCATAGCCACACTTATGACGAACCCAGGCCACTATCATACTCACACTTATGATGAACCCAGGCCTATATCATATTCACACTTATAATGAACTCAAGCCACTATCATACTCACACTTATGACAAACTCAAGTCACTATCATAGCCACACTTATGACGAACCCAGGCCATTATCATACTCACACTTATGATGAACCCAGGCCTATATCATATTCACACTTATAATGAACTCAAGTCACTATCATACTCATACTTATAATGAACCCAAGCCACTATCATACTCACACTTATGATGAACCCAAGCCACTATCATACTCACACTTATAAGGAACCCATGCCACCATCATACTGAACTTATGACGAACTCAAGCCACTATCATACTCACACTTATAATGAACCCAAGCCACTATCATACTCACACTTATAATGAACCCAAGCCACTATCATACTCACACTTATGATGAACCCAAGCCACTATCATACTCACACTTATGATGAACCCAAGCCACTATCATACTCACACTTATGATGAACCCAAGCCACTATCATACTCACACTTATGACGAACCCAAGCCACTATCATACTCACATTTATAATGAACCCAAGTCACTATCATACTCACACTTATGACAAACCCAAAGCCACTATCAAACTCACACTTATGATGAACCCAAGTCACTACCATACTTACACTTATGATGAATCCAAGCCACTATCACACTCACACTTATGATGAACCCAAGCCACTATCATACTCACATTTATAACGAATCCAGGCCACTATCATACTCACACTTATAATGAACCCAAGCCACTATCATACTCACATTTATAACGAATCCAGGCCACTATCATACTCACACTTATGATGAATCCAAAGCCACTATCATACTCACACTTATAAGGAACCCAAGCCACCATCATACTGAACTTATGACGAACTCAAGCCAGTATCATACTCACACTTATGATCAACCCAAGCCACTATCATACTCACACTTATGACGAACCCAAGCCACTATCAAACTCACAATTATGATAAACCCAAAGCCACTATCATACTCACACTTATGATGAACCCAAGCCACTATCATACTCACACTTATAAGGAACCCATGCCACTATCATACTGAACTTATGACGAACTCAAGCCACTATCATACTCACACTTATACCGAACCC